>OU830592.1:28665000-28942500 GCA_917563855.2 Limnephilus lunatus | reverse complement strand
ACGTCGGCTGGCAGGCGCACAGGACCTAGAAGCAAAAACCTGTGGAGTGGGTTTTTAATTGCTAGTCAGCTTATATTATGCGAAATTTAGTCTGAAATTTAACATAAGTACTATACTTGTAACTTTATTGCTGTACATATATTATGTACAATTTTAAGTTAAGTATATGAAAATAAAATGCAGAGAAAAAAAAACTTTCTATTATATGTGTCGTTGCTTATCCAGAATATATAATGTGAAATATCGCGCTTATTTCTCGCCAGCGCCCGTCGTATCCGCTGCTGTAATCTTGAATTTCCCGCCTTTCTTTTTTAACTCCCTTCAGTTGTCTTCCTGCTACGCTATATAGATCTGCGTTGCCCTCGTAAGCGGAATGACGGACATCTATCTGCAAAGATTAGCATGCCCGCTACGCATCCGCTTTAAAGGAATATTTAGCTGATCCAGGCTTCAAGGAGCTGGAGGTAAACTGCAAGGTGCTGGCATTTAACACCGCCTCACCAATATTTCCGGCCATGGAAAAGATGCTGGCTGCGGTAATGCATGCCTCATTGAAGCAGAGAGAGTGCCTTCAACAGGCTCACCTAAAACTTATCAAATGGGGAAGTAGTTCAGAAGGTTCTCTGTCAGGTGAGGCTTTAGAGGAACAACTGGACAGCCTGTTAGGAGAGGACTCGTTTATAAAATGCTCCGACGATATCCTGCAGATAACGTGCGGAAAGCGAGCTGAAGTCATTCAGCGCAGAAGGGATAAGATTTTGGCCAGCTGTAAGACTGAGTGGAACGGAGGCTCTTCAGCAGAATTCCTCCTTCTTCCACTCATCTTTTTGGGGAAGAAGCACTGTCTGCCCAGTTGCAGAAACTAGGTGGTGTAACAAAATGCTTTAGTCCAGTGCGCCTACCTTTACGCACAACCGCCTTTCAACGTTTAAGGAGGTTGTTGCCTTTCCCCCCAATCAGACATCAAAGGAAAAGATGGCATTTCCCTCGTTTCCCCGGCAGGCAGACCACGGGCGAGACCCCCAGTATTCCTCCCGTACGGGGGGTAAGGGGAGGGAACAGAAGCGTGGTGTGAGGGGGCAGACCTCTCATGGCTGCTTCAACAGGTGTTGACGCACAATCGCCCTTCAACATCTAAGGAGGTTGTTGCGTTTCCCCCCAAGCAGACATCAAAGGAAAAGATAAAAGTATAATAAAAGATAAAATATTGTCTCGGTTATTCGTAACCCGGGAATGTTTGTCTTTCTTTTTAAAAAAAAAAACTTTGAACAATGGGCTCTGATATAGTATTTAGCACACAGCCAAAAAAGGTTCAAACGGTATTTCTTACTTCAAAAAATCAGCAATAATTATTGATCTTGCTCTTTTATCAATAAAATATGCACTACTAGGATTAATTCTCTGAAATGATTCCCTCCTTTTTTGTGATAATCAATTTTTTTACTTTCATGAAAATATACAGTGAAATTTTCCAAGGGACCGGAAAAAATAAACTTCTTAGCAGGAAAATGTTATATGTATGTGGGAAAAATTGGGCCGAGGGATTGAAAAAGCCAAACTTCTTAAGCAACGAAACTTCTCGAATATGCACTTTTTACTTCTTAAACGACATGTCAGATTTATGAAAACTTTGTGTTATTTCCGCTTCACTATTAAAGCTCTATAAATGAAACATTTCTGAACGTTGCCGAATACTAAAAGGTGTTTTTGAAAGGTTACGAAATAAGCTTTCAAATTGTTATATTGCAAATAAATATTAACATTTGTAAATACTAAAATTTAGATTGCAAACTTTAAAAAAATGTAAAGATGACTCACGTAATGTTTTTATGTGAAAACGGTACTAAAATCACGGATTATATAAAAACAATACTTAGTCTATCGTATAAATGTATAATAAACAATTTAGTCACCTCACTTTTTTATCATTTCATACAAGAATATTTAATAAAAATAACAATGTCTAACAGTGGGTAGGCAATTTGGCGGTCTACCATGTATCTCACATTCTCACAGAATAGGTTTTATGTATTTCTATGGACAACTTGAATAGTGATGAGTAGCTTGATTTATTGTGGAGCTTTTACTTTTTGTTTTAGGGATGTCACTAGAACAATAACGGAGTTATAACGATTTCTGTGGAAAAATCCAACGTTGACGTGAAAACACACTTATTGTACTTGACTGCTATTGTCGTATTAACATGTATATCTGCTTACATTGCTGTTAAGAGGGTTTCACTGTGTTTGCAGGTATTTGGAAAACTCTATCTTGTGTCAAAATATTTTCCTTGTTTTTTCATTCTCTGCAAAGCTTACTTTTGTCAATAACTCGTACACGTGACACTCCATATCTATATTAAGTTTTAGATAGTGTGGAATAATCAATTATGACTGTATCGATTATATGTATTTTTAAATGACCCACCTTATTGGAGGTGGTTCAAGTAACGGCCCCTCTCCTGCGACAAAAACACGCACATATTTTGTATATGGTTAGGTCTGGGCCACAATGATTTCCATGGCTAATGGAAAAAAAAAAAACGTTTTCTATTGGCCATGGAACCTAACCATCCACAAAATGTGTACATGTTTTTGTTGTAGGAGACCGGCCACAGGGGCCCCGTTAAGAATCACTGCCATAGACCAACGATACTCAACCTTTTTTCTCTTCGGGCCACATATACGTATTTGTAAAGTTACGCGGGCCGCATCACTATACTGGTATGACGAAGAAAAAAAATCATCAAACCCCCCCCCTTTATTATGCGTGTTTAAATTATAACAGAACAATACTTTATATGACAGCAAGTAATGCTGTTAAAATTTGCAAGTAGGTACCTGACTTTCCAGTGACATTAACCAGTTTTTATTATTATAATTTGATCGATGATCATAATTGATGCGGTGGTTTCTAGAAGTGGCACTCTTTTATTTATAAATTATTTGCGCGCATACTTGTGCGTCAAATATTTGTGAATAAATCTAGCGTTTGCAATAGCAACACTCTTACACTCTGCCCCGATGATGGACACTGCAACGCTGTCGAAAACTGAAACGTTGGCTAAAGAAGGAGGTAGCGCAACACAGCATAACACCCCAAAAACAAATAACAAAAATACTTTTGGCCATGAAAATCTAAAAAACGTATCTCACTCTTATACCAGATTATGTGGACCATAATGAAGGGTATCACTATCTGTGCGTCAAAGTCGAAATGTATCCCAAGATATACGAAATTTAGAATGATAGATTTTTTTTAAATCAACTTTAGTTTTTACATTAGCTTGCCGGGCCGCAGGTTGAGTATGGTTGCCATAGACCATATCATAAACACGATCACGAAAAGCTTAGACAAGGGAAATAAATCTTTGGCAATTTTTAAACGACTTCAAAAAGGAGGAGGTTCTCAATTCGACGGTGTTTTTTTTTGTTGTTTATGTTTGTTACCTCAGAACTTTCAATTGGGTGAACCGATATTGATGATTATTTTTTTTATTTGAAAGCTGGTGCTTCCCGTGTGGTCCCATTTTAATTTGGTCCAGTGCTGATAATGGCATCCATGAGAAAACCATATAAGTCTTAAATTTGCAATAAGTATGTGCGCGACAAATGGACGAATAACTCAATATTACGCCAACCGATTTCGATGATTCTTTTTTTTGAAGTAAAACTTCTTTACGCACGCTCGACACTTGGGGGGTAAGCTGGTGAATGCGTTACGAAAAGTGGTGATTGTTACGAAAAATGTCTTGCGAAGGGTAATCAATGCGAACGGTGATCGATTGCTAGGCGGGTCGGGCCTTTACGCACGCTTGTTATTTGTGTTATTGTTAATGGACTATTTGACCGTAAATAAATAAATAATTTATGTACAGCGGTAACCCGGCATGCGTTGCAAGGCCACTGTAACCTCGCGGTCAACCAATCTGTTATGGTTCCATGCCAAGTCCCGGGAAACTACATTATAATGCAAGCGCCTGCACTGTATAACATTGTATACAGCGGGTACTCGGCATACGTTGCAAGGCCACTTTAACCTCGGGGTCAATTAAACTGTAATGGTTCCATCGTAAGTCCCGGGAAACTACATTATAATGCAAGCACCTGCACTGTATAACATTATATACAGTGGGTACCTGGCATACGTTGCAAGGCCACTTTAACCTCGGGGTCAATTAAACTGTAATGGTTCCATCGCAAGTCCCGGGAAACTATATTATAATGCAAGCACCTGCACTGTATAACATTATATACAGCGGGTACCCGGCATACGTTGCAAGGCCACTTTAACCTCGGGGTCAATTAAACTGTAATGGTTCCATCTCAAGTCCCAGGAAACTACATTATAATGCAAGCACCTGCACTATATAACATTGTATACAGCGGGTACCCAGCATAAGTTAGTGAAGTTTTACTTCAGTCATGTGGTCTAAAGCACACTCGTTTTTTTTATTGGAAAGGATGTACTTCAAGGGTAGTTTGATGAGAGTTTGGTTAGGTTCTGATTATGGGATCCATGACAAAGTAAAGGAACTCTTCAATTCTTAGGAGCAAATTAACGATACTCGGCCGAATCTTTTATAGGCTATCCGGATCTTTGAGTCACCTACTGTAACGCCGTTATGGTCAAGTAATGTCCGTCTCATATGAGCAGCACGTTTAGTAGGTCTACCCATATTCAGACAAATTAGTTAGTGTACTTCAGATTCACTAAAAATCAAAAAATTTTAACAAAACAAAAAAACGACTTCAAAAAATGCACTAAAAAGTAAAAAATAATTTGGTATTCTTCTACAACTTTATAATCAACTTACTTTTTCTACTCATCAATATGTAGGTACGATTGTTATATTCTTCTGCAACTTAATAATCAACTTACTTTTTCTACTCATCAATATGTAGGTACGATTGTTATATTCTTCTGCAACTTAATAATCAACTTACTTTTTCTACTCATCAATATGTAGGTACGATTGTTATATTCTTCTGCAACTTAATAATCAACTTACTTTTTCTACCCATCAATATGTAGGTACGATTGTTATTTTTGGAGTCGGTGTCTAATATGATACTTTTTATTTTATTTATTTTGTGAAAATTAACAAAAGATGAGGCAATCATGATCAGCACCCTTACAAGAACATACAGTCCGCCTCGGAACAGGAATACCTAGTGAGGAGGACTGTGAACAAACTGCATTACCTTGTATATTTATATTGTCATTAAATAAAAAATAGTGATTGTTCTCACTCTGATCTCAGATTTTCAAAGTTCCTAGATTTTTTCCTAAAATTAGTACAATAGATAAGTGTTGAGTTTTTATAAGTTAATATATACTTTTGCTTATTTTTATAACGTTTTATGAATCAAAATATAATTAAAATACAGATTTGACTTTTATTTATTATAAAAATTTAATATATGATTATCAAACACGAAAAATACACAAGTAGTCTCTAGGACCGACGTCAGGTGGTAATGCAACTGAAAAATACGTCAGGTTGCTAAGGGTTAACTTCATTCAGGCTTTTTTGTGGGTTAAGTTGTCTATTAAGTTATTTTTAAATTATGTATATTATGAAAGTTAAAAATAAATATGTGCACCATTCTCTCAGTAATTTGCCGCTCGATTTTCCGACAACTACTGTATAATCCACCATTATTTTTACTAGTTGAAAGCACAGAATCAAGCTCTATAATGCAAGTCGAATTCAATAGTCCGCCGCGTGCCTAGACTCAAGTGTTCTTCGTGATACTTACAAGAGCATTAGAGGTATACACCGATTACTCTGACATTTTACACCAAAGGGCACATATTATGGGTCACTGTACTGTTGATTGCTTTCCCGTCTTCATTTTAGTAGAATGTGGATTCAGGACAGTTACGAGCCTCTGTTTAGGATCGTCCTTTCCCGCTCTCCTGACAAAGCAATCTGGTCTCGGCGGATTCCAATGGGTGTGTATGTTTGTAAAAACTTGTTAATAATAATAAAAATAAGACCCTTAGAGGGCTCATGACGTGAGCCCCAAAATCGCAACCTCTCCTCCCTTGGTTTAAATCTCACATAAAGAAAAACCTGGTTGTCGACATTTCAACAAAACGACCCGCCCAGAAGGATGGTAAAGAGAGAAGAAGAAAAAACAATTGGTGGCAATTCCAAAATTGGCCCGGCCATTGCTAAAATTTGCTTCATGGTCAGGTTTTTGAGAAGGGCATAATATGTTTGGGAACCACTGGACTAGACTCACCAGCTTACCGAATCACGGAATGTTTGCTTTATATTAAAATAAAACCAACAAATGTGTACAACTATAAATACATCTATATTATGTAATGTACATAAATTATATTTTATAGATTTCATTATATAGGACTAAATATTGTGCATTGGACGGACAGTGATCACATATTCATATAACTTAGGAAATACACATATTATTATTAGTTGATCGAGATCATTTTACAATTTTTGAGATCAAACAGTGAAGTGCCAGTAAAAATTAAATACATATATCATAGCTGTGTGGATCCAATGGAATTTTGTATTGATGGTCTCAAATCACACTTCTTCTAAAGACACTTTTAGCTTTTCCAATATGAACTAGAAAACAAATGTTCTAGAAGATGATCATTATTCTCCCATTTTTAATATGTACTTAAAAATGTTTATAAACTTATACAATAATAACTTTTTAGAAAAATTAGGTTCATTAGGTACAACGCCACGTATATTATAGCTGTGTGTACACAGCTTTATCCTTTCTTGAGAGAATTAAGTCTTATACGGATAAAACTATTTATCCATATACATATAATGTGTGTACAGGAGCAGTGTTTTTTCCTAAAATAATTAAATTAGAGCCATCTATAAAAGATCTCATTATGAATCTATCTCTTTTTTTTGTTATCTCTTTCTCTTGAGGTTGTCAACTTTGGCTGAATATTTTTTATAAGAAGTCATCTTATCTGTAGATGACTTCTTTTTTTTTACATAACATAACTCCGTACAAGGAAATTAATAAAAATTCTGTATTCTACCACACAAATGTGATGTTCACTCAAATCATTTTATAAATATGAATATATTAGGAATTTTAGTTTTAATCTGGTGTTTAATTGTCATCATTGTTGTCCAAGTAGGGATTGACATTTTCAATTTTGACAATCTTCTGTACATCTATTTTCTCCCAACACATGGGACACTGCATTCCTTCTTCCCCTAACCTGAAACCAAAGTTAACGTTAGTTCATTGAAAAATAGCTCTAAATAGTTCAACAGTGTAATGGAGGGTTCCATGACAACTCAGAATCATGCAACTTCAACACCCCTTTGAATTTTTTTTTTAAATAGCCCATAACCATAAATGAACTAATACCCCCATAACCTACCCTAACGTAACCTATTTAACCCTTTTTTTAATCACTTTTAATGATTTTTCAAGATAATTTTTATGAAATACATAATAGCTTACTTTAAGAATTCCCTCTTTATGGCTGGAAAATCACACTCAGGACATGCTGTCAACTCAGACTTTATAATATGGCACCCCTGAAATAAAAAATAATATGCATTAACACAATTATTTTACGATAGGTATACACGTTAGTTCTTTTTTAAATTTGTCTATTAGTCCATGAAACAATATACAAGGTGTCCGGAAACTCTAAGTACAAGAGGGAAACTGGAGAATCTACAAAACATAAACCACCTAAAGGAAACAATTTTTTGATTAAGGGTATTCTCAAAATATATTTAGAAACTTCACACTGATAGATGGCGTTATTTTCAATATTGTCGAATAAAACGCTTTTAACACGTTATGCCTTTTAATATTGGATTGAATTATTGGTTTGCGAACGTAGATAAGATATGGTAATCTGCTTAAATAGTTTTTTATACCTTTAATTTTATAATATTAGAATGCGGCTGAAAAAAGCACAATTTTATTATAAAATTAACACGTAAAATACATTTCCTACAATCCCGCGCGCGTTCATAAAGAAATACCCAACCGAAACATATTTGCAAAAAGGGTGCATTTCATAAATTTAACGGTAGAACCAACGCGTTCAAAAGAGACGGAAGACTAGAGGTTTAATGGATCCAGTAAATTAAATCAACACCCGGGTAGATAGAATAATTTATAAAAAGGGCCGGCCTGGTTACAAGAGCGTATCTTGCGGTTGCTGGCGTGAACTGGACCTTTTTTTAAAGACCGCTTGCAAAATTTATTTCGCTGTGTACGATGTTCGGGCAACGGAGAAGTCCATATTACATGGTTCCAGAAAACTGTATTGTATTTTTTTCTAGTGATTTATATTTTTTCCAACGAAAAGTTCCAAGTTTCATGGAGGTTTCCGTAAATATTATGTGCTGTTGTTGAAAATTTCGCACTCCTTCAACGCCACCTGTAGTTTTAATAACCCTCTTCAGCGTGTAAAATAAATTAATTTCGACGTAGATACCTATCGCTTCAATAGAAAAATCGTCAACAGTATTTTTTTTTCTTGTGTGGAAGTTGTTTATCCTTCAAAATAATGCACCAACCTTCACGTAAATTCTTCGAGATGTATCAGTAGCATGTAGCATCACTTGCTCAATGAAGAACGTTGTAGTATAAATTATATTTATTTAATAATTTAAAGTGCTTGCCCACGTAAGGGCCTCCAAATAAGTGGAGTAATTTTAATCAGTTTTAAATATTTTAGTTACTATAATAGTGTTCAATGAGTCAGTATGTATAATCAATATTGATAATATAATATATGTATATATTTAAAAGAAAGTCCAAAAAAACGTGCGGCTCGCAAAAACTTAGAAACGAGTCCCGGTACGATCAAGTGAGTTATATGGTGTGGTAGATCTCTATCCCCCTCCAGGGTGACGGTTTCCGTTTTTACCTAAAGGGCGTGCTTTTAAAGATATAAGGGCTGGAAGTTTCACCCTCTTGAAATTGAATTATTGTTACTGGCTTACAACTAAGATTTATAATTATAACTAGTCACTTACATCTAAGCTCAAACATGATTGCAAACGCTGTTTTTTTTCTAATACCAGGCATCATTTTTCTGACAAGTTTTCAGTAAACTAAATGCTTTATCGTGTTTAACGGGCTCTTTCAACAAGGACGCAAGGCTCTATGCAGATACCCTCGCACCCGCACGTGCTTGCTTTTTTCTAAGTTAGTCAAAAAGCAATAAATGAGTGATATTTGTCAAAAGGTTAGGATCTATTCCTATATTTGTATGCGGCATTTATCAAACAAACAAATTGGTGAGTATTGCTATATCTGAGAAATGGTTTCTCGGTTATGGTACCGCCGCGCGCCGCCCCGGGAACCATTTATTGTAAAACCAACATGCGTCACCCCAAGTGGTTAATTTTGATTGTGTTTGATGACTTAGCAGGGGTTCCCGCGTGATGGATACACAGTAAATAAATAAATTAGATGATAATTACAGTACCTACCTAGCAAATGTTTGTAAAAAGAATATGTAAGTATTTCACCCGTTCTGGGATTCGTTTCTTCCCTGAATATTTGTTTATAAAAGGCATGCCTAATGTTTTAGAATAACGCTAAACTGTGTTATGATAAAACAATGTTATTTAGGTATTTATTTTTACTATTGTAAAAATAAATAAAAAACATTATTTTCTCAGCCATGGCTACAATAGGAAAATAATTTCCTCCAGGGCCTATATCATCTTTAGGGATGATGTGTGGATTGTATTTTAAAGGAAAAGAAGGAGATGATGTTTTGGGAAGGAAAAAGGCATGAGGCGTGGCTTGGAATCTGGGTTCAGTGGGTCCAGGAGTGACGGACGTATGAATCCATCCCTCCCACTGCGGAGCAAGGCGATGGATCAAGAGAAGAGTGCAGGAAGGCTCAAATGGTCCCCCTGAACAAGTTCCTCGCTATCGGATTTATGAAAAGCTCAGCACCTCTAACTATATCTCTATGTCTTGAGGTAATTTTTCGAAAAAACGGCGCAACCAAGTGGATTCATTATTTGAGAACGGTGAGTCGGAATAACAGAAGAGATATATGATGATATGAAGACCGACAGATCATCTGATCATGTTATGTGACAGAATGTATAAACTCACGCAGCTCGATCTATTCATTTTATTGTTTAGTAAGTCGCAACAACAAAATAACTAGGCAAGTCTCTAGTGATAGTTACAGATTTACGAAAGTTATAAATTATTACAGTGGCCCTTATTATCATAATGTAGTTAATTTCGCCTCTTTTACTGCGTGCCTCCACCGCAAATATTCCCTGCGCCCAGAAACACTCATAGAAAATCAGAATAGCAACTTGACATTTTTTCGACAAATATCCAACTACTACACCATAGGAATATGCTGAAAGCGTGCACGAGACAGGCATATCGGGACCGCTCGCACAAGTTTGTCGCCTTCTAACATACTGATAAGTATTCCCGCGCCCCGCGCTCGCGCCCCGCGTCCTGCAGCCGATGTCGCGGATTTTAGCTACCTGTGTAGGCTAAATCTGATGAAAAATAATTACTTTTGTTAATGTAATAACTTGGTTATTATAAATCATATGACAGTGAAATTTTCGTTCGCGCTAATTACATTATTAGTATTATTTTTCTGTACTAAAATAAATAAAATATTATCTGCAGTTTTCGAATGCGGCTGAAAACCAGATTGTATGAGAATTGTCGCTTCTGTTTCACCTTAAGCATTTAAAAAAAAAAAACTTTTTTCTTTTTTTTTACATCAACGAAAGGGTTGAAAAAATTTTTTGGAGCTAGGTCGACTTTTCGACACATTAACAGCCCTAGTGACTGTAAGCCCCTAGTGACTGTTTTTTTTCTTAAAATTTTGACAAAATTCTATCTTTGGAATCGATTTACTTGAAAAAGAATAATAAAATAAGAAAAAGTTACATGCGCATATCACAAAATCAATTCCAAATGTGATGTAGATTCACCAGTTTCCCACTTGTTTTACGAGTTTCCGGACACCGTGTATAACAAATATGAACTTAAATGTTGATAATTCCCATGAAAATTCTTATGATGAAGGAAAGTTTGTATTTTTCAATACAAATATAGCAAGGAACTTGAAAATTAATTAATTCTTATTTCTCAGGTATCACAAATTTTGTTCAATAGATATGAACTCACAAATTTCTATCCTCGTACTTACGGTAGCAATGCAAAATGGTAACGCCATTTTACAATGTGAGCATGACAGGCTCGTCTCTGGGACATTGTAATCACAATACGGACACGGCGTCATTTGCTCCATATCCTGCCCTTCCGATTCCTTTGGGCGATGTCTCACAACAGACTCTATCTTCTTGGTGTACTTGGAATCTATTTGCGGGCGGTATTCTGGCTTCATCAGAGTCTTGGCATAGAGGTGTGCAGACCTCTTCAGTCCTGCTCTCTGGCACTCAATCACGGCCGATGTAAGAATAGAAACCATATCTGAAAGTTCAATTAAATAGTTATAAACAAGTATCACACATTACAAATCAGTAAAGTTTACAATTTAATAAATCTTGCTGGAACTTACGTGATGGAAACAGCGATATGTTTTCAGCGACCCTGATGAGCATATTTGCACACTTGAGATGGTCGCCTCTTTTCAAATGCAATCGTACCAAAATATAGGAATGTAGTAATGCCAAGCTCATCTTCATTTCTGATGGAACAGTCAATCTGTTGATCTTCAATTCCTGATACATAGTGAACAGCATATCGTGTGCCACTCGATAGTTCCCGCTGACTTGTTCCTGATTGGCTATGATGACCGCTGTTTTGGCAGCTTCTTGGAACTGTTTCCTGGCCATATACAAACGGAAGAGGTACTTGGGTTCTTTCGGAAAGCCATCATTATCTCCTAGTAAGTAATCAATGAGGTTTTTTGCTAGCTGATCATTGTTAGCCGAAGCGATTGTATCAATGGCCAAGGATATTGCTTCATTCTCATTTGAATTATTACTGGCAGCTTTCAGCAAGTGCGTTAGAGCTTTGGGAAATTCTTTAGCGTGAAAATAGAACTTGCCCGCTAGCAGGTAGTTTTTTTCACCTTCAAAATGCAATGCGAGACTTTTGAAGTCGTCAAGTCTGGATTCTGAATTCTGTATCAATATTTCGCCAAACAGTTGAAGTTTCCCATGCTGTCGGGCCAACTGGAAGGCCTCATCGTAGCATAGAGACATTACCAGGAATTTGATGGCGGATGTGAAATCATTGAGTCTCTGAAAGAATGATGCAACTAGTTTTGCTCCCTGTAGCGATTTGGTTTCTTGGACCATTTCCACTGCTTCGTCGGGATTATTTAAATGATCCAAGTTTAATCTTATAACAGAATCATAATCCTTAGCCAACTTGTAAGCTTTTAATGCTTCTGTGTATCTGCCATCAGCTTCCTTCATTTTGGCATACTGAAGATGTATTTTAGGAAGAGTGACTCTCGGCAGAAGAGGCTCAACCTTTAGCCACGACTTTAGTTTAATATACAAGAGGGCTGCCTTATCAATTGAGCCGGCTTGCTCATACAGAACAGCAGCTTGCCCGTACTGCTTGACGTTTTCCAAAAGCAAGGCGCATTCGTTGATGAGGTTTATGTCTTCACTAAAATTAGATGCGATGGTGACACCTCTGCTCGTGTCTCCGCACCTAATGGAAGTACGGGCAATGCCAGCCAGACACTTTTTGTTGTGTTCTTCAATTTCATCATCAGAGAGGTTATATTTATCATCTTTGGCTTTGATAATACCCTTTTCAAAATTATTTAATGCCTCGTGGTAATCTCCACTGTAAAAAAATTAGGAGACATTGTAAAATTGAATTATTTCACCAGCACATGCTGGGCTAAAGCTAATTTTATATCATGAAATAAGCAGCAATAAAATTGTACATTGTTAAGACAGACTGAAAATTTTAGGTCCAATAATATATTTTAAGTACTTTGGTATGTAGTACGTATTGTATGTATACAACAGTAGAAGTGATTAGTCAGCGCTAGAGGAATCTAATTTTCTAGGATGATATAAATATGGTATATATAAGTAAAAAATCCTTTATTGACTAGTTGAGACAATATTAAATTCATTACAGAGTGAATAGATTGCATTGTGAAGTTAGGTTGTGTTAATGTTGTAACGTTATGTTAATGATTAGATTGTTAATGATTGGACACAGTCGGGTGGAGGTGCACTACTTTAGTCTTTAAAAAAATCAAAAATATTTACGTAAATTCCAAATGCTGAGCGTGATGCCTCTGAATCAGCGGCAGCCTGTGCGGAGCAATAGCTCGTGCGAGTTCCACGGCGCGGGGCCACTGGCGGAGCGCCAGGCGCAGCGCTAGCTCCTCTCCGGCCGCACCCGGGCCCCCTCGGGATCCTCCGCCTGCGCCCCACGCCGCTGCCGCCTCCGCTCGCCCCAGACATACGCAAGCTCGGGCGCTAGAATATATAGAATAATAATCCACAACTTCTCTCTTCATCTTATCTTCTCAACTCACAATGTGGCTATACCGCTCTCCTTGTTTTTCCCACAGTACCATCAGAGGAGGGCTCTTGTGAGGCATCAATTAGCATAAGGTGTCAGTAAAATTTCAAAATTTAATTTTTTCATTATGTCTTTTAGGTGCAGGAGTACAAAACCAAAAAAAGGAGGCTAAATTCTAATTGGAAGTCAGAATAATTAGTAAATGTAAGTCTTACCATAACGAAGATAAGTTTTCAATATCAAGCATTTCCTCCAGCGACCAAACCATGGCCACATCATTTAAATATGTGTAGACTCGTATCGCTGTAACAAAATCAAAATCATCTTATACATAGCTAGTTTACGTTTACTCCAATCTTTTGATACCTCTACATAGAGATAACATAGCACATGGATTGAAAATGATGGATATTCTTTTAAATTTAAAGCTAGCTATGCTATTTAATCTACGAAAACACAGTGGTCAGAACTATATAGCTGTCACATGTGGCAGCAGAAATGCCGATAAGTTGTTGAAATGTAATGTAAATGGAATGTAGTTTACCAAATGCAACGTCTAAATTGGATATGGCCGCCTCTCCTAGTTGCAGCCAGCTCTCCTTCTGGTCGATGATGAAGCACACGTCCCAGGCCTCTGTGTACCTCCTCAGGCTGATCAGCTTCTTGAGGTGGCTCACTTGGTTCTCCAACTTTTTCTCTGGGTTCATATCTAAGAGGCCAAACGTCTCGTGAGTTGCTAACGTTATCTTATTGAATCTGAAAGAATAAATTTCTATCTTTCAAGTGTTTATGGTATTTCAAAAATAAGAACTGTAATCCCAATGTGCGGAGGTCATTGATGTATGTATTTAGATGAGACACGGTGCAAAAAATTGGATCCACTTAGTTGGAGACCAGACATCCAACTGTGGGTAGTGGCAGGTAGAGACAAACATAAAAGTTTAATGTAAATATCAGAGTATTTATTATGCTCTGTAGTAGTGTGTGTTTATTACGTCGGGATGCGTATCATGTTGGGATGCGGTTGGTGGGCGGAGGCTTAGTGATGATGTCAGCGGGGAGTAAAGATCATGGATCTTCTTATGTTCCTCCAGTGAGTTGCTTGACACGGTGGGTGGTGAATGGTGATGAATATTGTGGTTTAATCGACTGGTGCTTAAAGCCATGCAAGCATGCGGCAGAAAATTTCGACCCGGTGGCTTCAGTAAGTACATTGGACAGTTAGGTCGACTACCTGACCTCAAACCAGTAAATACAAAATACAAGAAAATATTACGGCGATGATTCACAAAATATTAAGAAAATCGATGAAGAAAATCACTAACCTCCCTCCATCACAGTGAAAGAACACCTCACCGCTGCAGAACACCAGGGGAATGTGTCTTCTAGGTAACTGCGTTTGTCCCAGGAACTCCACATGGCTTCCATTCACCGACTGGTTCACGTAATAGTATGTGGATATCACTTCCTCATTGCACACCATAAACACATTACGGTCGGACAAGCAAGTGTCCCACAGTATGTATCTGTCAAATAAAGTAGGGAAAGTTAGTTCATTCTAGTCCTGGGTCAATCGATCGTTTTACACGACCCGGGTCGCTCACGACTCACTGGCGTCATGAGCGGGTCGCGAAGACCCGCTCTTTTCACGACCCAAAATACGAAACTCGATTACTCTTCACCCAGCTACGTTCCACGAGTGTGCCGCGCGCCGGTCGCCGCTCGGACCGGTCAAGTCATACGCGACACGAAACCCAGGTTATAATTGTGTGAACATTCGCTCATAGCTCACACCTGTAACTAGTAATGTCATGTCCCAGAAATAAATTTCAAAAAAGAAATGCTTCAGGGGTAAAAAAAATAATGTTTTATCATGTTTTGAAGGATATAAAAATCATGTAAAAAACGTGGTGTTCTGAAGCTTTTATTGAGAATTTAAATAAGTTAATTAGCTGTAAGCTGTAATGCTTTATTACAAACTATTATTTTATAATTTTTCTTTGTGTAATAAGACAAAAAATAAATTAAACGTGCCCATGAATTATTATGATTGCTATGATATTTTTTGATAGTGGGATAGTTAGGTTAGGATTAGGAGTCCAAGTTACTAGAGGAGAGGGTGTACAAAATAAATAATATTTGCAATGTTTGCACGATTTTTATTAGAATTTTAATAGGCTGAGCATTGACCGGTAACGGTAAAAAATAAATTGTGTAGAAACATTTCAAATTATTTTATATATTGTTATTCATTAAACATATAAATATTGCAAAATTAACAAAAAATGCAACATTGCAAATTTACACTTTTACAGTTTCTATTAAAATGTACAATTACATTCACACTTACAAAAACAACACCAACAAAAAGTTAAAAGAAATGCACTTCACCCGTAGATTAACAATACTCAAATTAAAACCGACACACTCCCGCGATGACGTGACAAATGAGCAGGAAGCAGGATAATTTTACGCGCGTGTGTGATGATCGACAACTGACCGAATGTGTCGCAGTTCACAGTTTGCGACTGTGAGCTAACACGTCATAATGTAACACGTCCCACTAGCCACATGCTCGCCACATGGGCAACCGGCGACCGATCGTAAGGGTGTCGTGAGTCACGGGGTGCGAGAATGCGGGGAATGTGTCCGTAGTTTGCGGGTCGCCGGAGTGTGTCTCGGTTTGCGCGAGTCACGGATCGTGCGACGTGCGACCCGGGTGCTGACGAATAAATAACCCACTCGCTCTTTAGTGGCTCTTGAGCGGGTTTCGACAATCAGGTCATTCACGATCGACCCAGGACTAGTTCATTCCACAAAAAACCCTTTCATTTTGGTGTGGTCAAAATTAATATAATATTGCTCTGAGTATAAAATCGTGATTCGCGTAAACATTTATTTAACGTCCTGAACGCCAGCGTATCCTTAAGGAAACATTTGAAAAGTCAGAAACGAACAAGTCACCCATATAAAATATCTGGGGGTCTTGATTGATCATCATCTACGTTGGGATAAGCACTTAGCCAGCCAAACTCCCTGCATTCACAATCTCTCTTCTGTTTTTTGAACTTTTAGAAATATCCACATTCCACACTCCCACAACACTCAAAACAGAATGCTCTCTGCCGATCCCTATTAGCATTGGGCATCATTATTTGGGATTGATGTGTTACATTAAAATGACAACAATAAGCAGACTCACTTGTAATTAGTAGGAAAGTTTGGTATCTCCACGGTGTCATCATTGATTGGGAAATAAACAAAGGCGTTGTTCTTGACGTCTACAATGATTGCTCGCGTTGCAGGTGGGTCACAGAACACGGCCATCAGCCCCACAGGGTGGCGGTAACGCACTATCGTCTTCCACTCCTCCAGGGCAAAGTATTGCAAGTGTCCTAGCTGAAAGTGTAAACTCATTACTGAATAATATTATAGGATTATGACTATACTAGCTTTTGCCCCCGGCTTCGCTCGCATATTTTTCACGATGAGCGATGTCACCTATTAAAACAAGGTCAAATTGTAGGTTAGTACCTATTTTATACATATTTCAATTTTTGCTATCAAAGGAATCTCCAGAGTTACCTAAACAAATAACAAAATGACAGCCCATGTCAAACAATTACTTAGCAACACGGTTTGCTTTTCGTTTGGACAATAAACGTATAATAAATAATTTCATAACGCCACAGCTTATTCATAACTCCAGAGCTTACAAATATATAGAGCCTATATTACTCGCAAATAATGTAGCTTTTGATTAGTGAAAGAATTTTTAAATTCAATTCAGTATTTATTGCGTGAAAGAGTAACAAACATCCATACAAACATTCGCATTTATAATATTAGTAAGATGACTACATAGCGCATGAAACTAGAACAGTCAAATCTGTTTTTACACTCTCTTTTTTTACGCAACTTTGAAATAACACAATCAACAAAGAGGAATGGCAACATCCAGAGACAGCTTTAGGGGTCCAGAAGTGGAAGGTCAATCGAAAAAAAATATTAATAAGAGTTAATATTGCTAATGCTTAGGGAATATTATAAAAATGTCAATACCTAAATGTAATTAATTTGTCGGTACTCACATGTTCTGAAGCTGGTATTTATCATTTTACTAATTATTAACACTATAACTTTAATGTACATTTTATTAATTAATGTTTTTACATCGATTGAACAGTAATTACTGTGACTGCGAAATTCCCCTATAATTGAAAAATTCTACAAAAATCTATGTACCGAGATAAAATTACCCAGATCACCCCTTTATATACAAACAGAAAAAAACTACAATTATAAAAGTCCTTTCACTTCCACTCTCAACAGTGGTGTTTTTATTTAGATATTTTTTTGGCAGTCGTAAGGTACCTAGGAGCAGAGGCGGCTCTAGGGCTCCAGCTGTGGAAGGTCATTTGAAAAAAAAAGTGATTAATCTTTATTTGATATTGAGAAAAATGCCGATACATTATTATCAATCAATTTAAAGAGAGGTAGGGTCGTGAATCCGCAACTCAAATTACATAGGTATTATTTGTAAATTGCAAAGTCGCTTCGTAATACATGTACTTGAAGGCACATCATTTTAAAGAGGGCACTTTTCCATATAGTTGTGCACACCAATAGTACCTAAGTATCCAAAATTTAAAAACAAAATTAGATTAGAAATAATATTCAATGTTTATAAGAAAAATTTTCTTTTTATAATTTATTATTTTATAATGTTTTTGTTTTTATGTGTCTTGTTCTCTTTCATATTTTCGTTTAGATTATTATTGTTAACTTATGCTAATAGAAATAATAGGCACCGATACCTAATACCTATATAAAAAATAAATAAAACAAAAATTGTTTTAAATCAAGCTGTTTTCCATGTCTGTTTAAAATTGATCATAATAATATAATAAATAATCTTTGAAAAGATCTACTTCCCAATGTACTACCAAATTAAAATTGAAATGTCGCAAATTACATCAATAACAATGTGAATAATTATTTCAAATCTCTCCCGAACTGTTCAATACAAAAACAACCATTGTTTCATGCGAGACATACGTGCAAAAAGCAAAACCGACCTATGTTTATATCACCATCTCTTTCAACAACACATAACATTCATAATGGTGTCTCCCTCACGGACATAACCCAAGCGTAGTTAGGATTTCTTTACTACCTATGCGGGAGAATAT
Organism: Limnephilus lunatus; assembly: GCA_917563855.2. Taxonomy (NCBI): domain Eukaryota; kingdom Metazoa; phylum Arthropoda; class Insecta; order Trichoptera; family Limnephilidae; genus Limnephilus; species Limnephilus lunatus. Next base: position 28,923,809 of record OU830592.1, on the reverse strand, counting down.
CAACTCCAGGCGAAGAACATAGTGCCATCTCATTTGTTGTATGGCGCGCATAGAGAGAGAAGATCGGGCATTGGCAAAATTGACCCAGGGAATACTGTGTGAATGGGAGCTTCCATTTTTTCCAATAGATGTCACTGCTCGTCTATGTCGCCGCTAGCCTGCCGTTATTTCGCGATTCATTTCAAATAAACAATTCGATGCTTTGAGCAGTTTTATCCGTAAAAATGTATTATTATATCTTATAATTTTGGGGGGTCAAACACCCATTGTCCTAAGGGGAGAGCCGCCACTGCCTAGGAGACCGGAGTTACTCAATCAACCAGCCAAAGGGAAAGTAGAAATTTTGACCATAGGAGATAGGGTCAAATTAGTGGAATAGCAAAAAAAAGAAAGTAGATAGTTCCCGGACAACCTTTGTAGTGAACCACTCTATAGTACATAATAGCTTCTCATTTACACGCTAAATAGCACTGGAATCCGCTATTACAAAAATGAAAATGATGAATGAATAATAGTTTGTTTGTTAAATCAAATTTTTAAATTTAATTTTTGGGGGTCTTTGACCTAATGACCTCCATACAAGAGCCGCTATTGGTAACATTTTTTCTCGTTAGAATACTAGATTTTTCTCATGCCCGTGCATATATTACGTAACGGTAGGAATACACAATATGTAATTGTTTTTTTTTTTGATATCCTGGAGTGATTTCCATACAGTACCTGTCTCCCATTTTCCTATATAAATGTGGGGTATATTCGGTGAAATGTATTCCTTGTGTAAAAACATATACAGTTTGGCAAGAAAGTGTAGAAAATAAATTATGGCGCTGCGATCGTTTTTTAGGTTTTAAATGGCAACACCAAGATGGCTCATAAGACAATGAATGTATGTTTTTAAAAATACTTCGGCCAAAATGCATATTTCATAGCGTATTTGTACTTTCAAAAATATTGCACAAAATAACTGGAATTTAATAGACGTAAAATAAAACAAAACAAGATTTAAGTGGGCGTTTATTTCGATATAAAAACGTAGGTACTTAAAATTTTGAGTCTATTAATTCAACACCTGACATTATTGTCTTCATCCTAATGTGATTCTTCTTCTTCCGTATCTTCATCTTCATCTAAACGTATTATAAGTTCATCGATATCAACATATATAGTACTGCCTCGTGCATAATATTCTGCCTCAATTTAAACCACGTGTTTATAACAATTTTTCCAATCATCAGCACTTTTATGTTATTACATATTATTATGTTAATTTTCCGTTTTCCAGGTCTTTCAAATTTTCCATCTGCCTTTTCCCCTTCCTTGACAATTCATCTTACCGTTAATTCAGATTTACCTGTGTGTGGAAAACATCATTAAAATTATTATTCTATAGAAGGGAGTTTAAAAAAACACACTACATATGTAGATAATATTCATTTAGAAAGAAAGAAAGAGAAAATTAAGAAAAAAGTAACTTCTCTATGAGTTTAAAGAAGTTGCATATTATTTTTTTTTTTGTTAATTGAGTTATTCCCTTTTTCTTGTGGCCTTGTATGAACTGTCAAATGGAAGTGTCAAATTCGGATTTTTAAGCATAACCTCAAATCAGGTTGTAATGGTTAATCGCTCGAAAATTGGCATAAATCTTGTAATACTAATGAAATTCATTAAAAACTATACTACAATTACATACCAGTCATTTCTGTAGTTCGTTTGTAAACATCTTCCAAATTACATAGGAGCTTCTTCGCACGATAATCGGCTAGGCAGCGTTGAAAAACGCAGTATATGACTTCTCTTGCACTACTACGTATTGGCTTGTTCATTTTAATTCAATTTAAACAATGCACAGGCAAACAATGAAAAAATAATTATTAAACGAGCGATCTTCAGTGTGTTCTGTCAGTAAAGCCAAGAGCCATACGAAACGTCATTGACAAAGCGAGTATTTCGGTGTTACCATAGTAATGAAAAAATTTAGTTCCAAATTAATAAATTTCTACACTTTCTTGCCAAACTATATTATGACATAAACTTTTGAATGTACGTTTTATGATATTACATATATAGCACTATGAAACTTATGTAGGTTAATTTTAGAAAATCTAACAAATAAATGTATCAAATTATTTGTCTTAAAATGGCACTTACATCGGTAACAAATATGAGGAAATCATTGCTCAGGGCCAAAGACATAATGGCTGCTTCTTGAAGAGACGGTTCCGGGAATAAACAACTTTCCTTTTCTTCACGCATTACATCCGGATGGTCCAACTGTAAAATGAAATATTAGTATACATCAAAGCTTAAAAAATTGATCTGTGTGATTATGTTTTTTTTTAAATTTTTTATTTATTTATTTCTATATATTACAGTTTTTACCTTATATATTTAATATTTTAACATAATATATTTTAGAAAACATTTTTACATAGTAATTAAAATAACATTTTATTATGTTGGGTGTAAGGTAGGTTTGAGAAGGTGAAACTGTTGGTTTATAATGTTGTATGCTTCGTGAACACCTCACTAGGAGAACCTGTATGTATCTCTAAACTTTGAATAACCCTTGAAAGGTTACATGTTAGTGAATAATGTTAAGGGTATATAAAAACATAACATCTAAGATTTAGCATGGCCATAATAATAACTATCTTTAGCTGATTTTTAAGGCGCCGTTTTCGAGAAAAAAAACCAACTCAAGGTTGCTTTACGTCTAACTTTATCTGGCCTACAATTTATCATTAAGACTTATAACTTATAATAATATTAGTGACTAACAACTACTAAGACTTAATTTTAATTACCATATGCAGCAAGATCTTCCCTTCGAACAGTGTGGCAGCGTATTCCGTGCTGATCTGGATGCTTTTCAGGGCTCCTGGATATTGGCGCTTGCCGGGAGATGGTGCGATCTGCTTCATGGCGCTGTCAACGGCCGGCTGTTGCAATGTCGTGTCACAGAACCACGCTGTGTCGTTGCTGGCATAGCAGATGTGGTAGGGACCCACCGCGATTATCAGCGGTTCGATGAGGAAGCGAATGCGCATGAGCTCTATTGAGCCTCCTGGTATTGTTTATGTAAAAGATGAATTCATATCTTAGATGTTATAGTGCTAACTTAAGCAAGATTGACGGTGTGCACTACATATCGGATAGGAAAATCCACAAAGACATATATGTAGTAGGAAGGTACATAATCAAAAGACAAAGTATAAACTGTTACACCTTTGTATTTAGATTAGATTAGCTCTTCAGGAGAGTTTATTGTTTTTTCATAGTTTCATGAAAAATGTAAAAAATCTGCGTAAAATTAAAGTAATGTTATGTATTTTTCATTTTATGACATTTTAATACTACTTTTTTATTTTTGTTAAATGAAAGATGTTATTGCCAATATTTCCAATTTCGAATGAGTAGGTAACAGGGTCAGGTGTTCCAGTTGGTTTTCCAAAATGCAAGATGTTTTCGATAATTTGTTATTTCGATTTGATTTGATATTTCGGCATACTGCACCCAGGGCTGGGCAGTATTTGAATTACTTGTAATTGAAATACGTATTTGAAATACAAATATGTATTTTGTATTTGTATTTCAATTACTTCCTAAAAATGTATTTTGTAATTGGTATTTCAATTACCCGATGCTGATGTATTTCGTAATTTGTATTTCAAATACTTTTTTAAATTATGTCTTCAAAATACATTTTCAAATACATTTAGCGATCTTAGTAATGATAATGAAAAATAAACTGACGTAGATAATACATAGACTAAAAGCGTTAGAATCCAGCGCAATATATTAGAGTAAGTTGGCAACACTATTTGTATCGTATTATATTATTAGTGTCTGACCGAAACAGGACTTTCTACCGAAACCGAAACCGAATCTTCGATATCTGTCTCAGTTTTGGTCGAAACCGATTCTTTTTAAGCTATTGTATACTGAAGTTTGGCTTATTTTTACACTTATAAAGACAATTAACACGTGTTAAATTAAATTTAAGAACAATTATTGAAGTACATGCAATTTTTTTTTTTGTATTACCGCTATAAAACAAACAAAAATTAACAAAACATACTACTTCTTGGAACAAAAAATTGACAATAATCAACACTCACATTATAAAGGAAGGACCTCATTAATTGAGTATTTTAATTGCGTTTACAATCACAACATTCTTAATAAACATGTTAAATGAAATAATAAATTGAAGTATGTAAAAATTTATTTTTTTATTAGTTCCACATAGGAGGCCCTGAGGAACATAGTTTCCCTCATAGCCTATGTCATCTTAGGGGATGCTGTGTTTAAGGAAAGGAAGGAGAGGCAGTTCTGGGAAGGAAATAGGTATGAAGGGTGGGTAGGAATCGGGGGGTCAGTGTATCTAAGCATAACGGACGTATGAATCCATCTATCCAACCGCGGTGCAAGGCGATAGATCGAAAGATTCCGGCTGGAGATGATAAAACACCCCCCTCAACCAGTTTCTCTCGTTCCTGCACACTACGGAGCAGGCAGACGGACGCATTAGCCCCCAAGACCTGGACAAACTTCACCCCATGAACCCGGGCTCCCCTACAAAGACACCAAAAGTGACCAATGGAAGAAGTGTTGATTATGCAATATATGGTTCCTGCGGCGGCGGTACCCTTACCCGCCTCCCAATTTGGGCGGCGGGTATTATTACCGGTACATTACTGCTATAAAACAAATAAAAAAAATAAAAATTAACAAACATGTTAATTACTTACTAGAACAAAAATTTTGCGAACGAGGCACAACTGATGCCGAAACTAGATTTTTTTGCCGAAACTGAACCTTCGGTCATTGCTTTGTATTGTACATTTTTGTGTCATAGTATTAGATCAAGCACTATGAGAATAATTTGCTGAATACTAAATTATTTTAAAGTTATTTACAGTAGAGCGCATTTGAAGTGAAATAACCCAAAACTGCGCTATGCAAATATCTTGTTATTAAAAAAATAATTAATATTATCTAACACCTGGGCAGTGCGTTCCGTAGGGGCGGCGGTGGGGCGGAAGGGGCGGACCGATGGACCCGACCGAGTGTCACCCCCCAAGAGCACAATTCTCTAGCCACCAACCCCAGGACGGAGAAATTTTTGATGAAGTCAATAGGGGGTGAGGGGGGGGAGTTACCCACCCTATCTGCCCCGGGTGCCACCCATGCTAGCTACGCCACTGCACCTGGGTCATATACCACAAAACTTTACAAGTGGAGCGAGGATGCGATGTGTCTTCTAAGCAATATGATTGGTCAATTTTTGCACCTCTCTGTTTCACTCTGCTCAGCTTTGCTTTTATGGAAACGCACTCTTAGATAAGTACACTTACGACAATTTATTACAACCAAAGGTTCTACGAAAACCAAATATATTTTGTATTTTGTAATTTGTATTTTGTATTTGAAATAAAAAAATGGTTCAAATACTGTATTTTGTATTTCAAATACATCACTTCAAAGTATTTTGTATTTCGTATTTTAAATACATACGAGAAAGTATTTTGTAATTTGTATTTCAATTACAGCAAAGCATGTATTTTGCCCAGCCCTGACTGTACCTAACAGGTTAAGTAAGGTTTTTTGTTTGTTCGGTTTTTTACTTCACTTTTCTTCATCGTTTTTTAACGTTTTGTTTTGTCATGAAAAAAAAAAATTTATACGAAAAAAACTTAAAAAGTAACCTTTAACATCGGAAGAGGAGAGATCAGAAGCGGGCACGCACTGGTACAGAGTCCCCTCCGTCAGGTTGGTGAGCAGCATGGCCCGGGTGTTGTGCGCGGCGCACAGCGGGGCCAGCCTAGTCAGGTACACCGACACCGAGGAGCGGCCCGCCACGCCCAGTAACTGCCCGTCCAGGCTCCACGAGCACCGCTCCGCCCCGCCCTGGGGGTAGAAGGCATTGCTGCTTTCTGACGTGTCCCAAAGCGAGCGAAGTTTTAACCTAAGAGGTGATTTTCATGCTTTTTTAAATATTATATTTTATTTTAATTACACATGTATATGAACATTTGATATTGGTGCTGAAGTATTGTTCATCTCATGTGACATAATCATGAATATGCTTGTGTTGAAATGGCAATTTACAGGAGTGGTGGTTCAGCTAGGTTTATTATAATCCAGATTCCTATCCACCAGTGGCGGTCCGTGAGGTTTCAGTGAGCTAGAGTGCTAAGATTAAAAAATACGATGTTATTGATGCTGTTGTAGCTGAATATGAATTTTATTTTTTTTCAAAATGACGGCGTTGCGTGTTCGATTCCTCGGCTGGCTAAATCCTCCATCACGACACAAGCAACACTTTCCGCCTACTGTGGTGGTAGTAGGAGATTTTCAAATATTGTCAGGTTTTTCGTAACCCGGGAATGTTTGTCTTACTTTCTAAGAAAAAAAAATTCTTGCCGCGCAACGCATTTTAAAAACAAGCAAAGCAAACTTTTAATTTTGTGAATTCAGTCAGTTATGAGCGGACAGCGGAAATAAGAGGACACATGTTTTTATTTCAAAATATAATAATACTAATTATTAAAAAGCTATTATTTTATTTAGTGGATTTGAAACCCTCCATTTTCAAGTTAACAGAAGCTACTCCCACCTTAACCTGAGAGTCTCATGCGTTATATTTACTATCCTGACATTTTGACACCCAACATGTAATATTTATGTGATATGCTGACTGGTTTATCAAAATCGTATCTACCGTACCCGCGTCTACTCCAGATAGGATAGCGCAGGTGTCTGACGGCCTCTGAATTTGTTTACAAGTGCCAAAAATACCTAACTGCAGTGAATCATCGTGAAACACAGTTTTTTATGGAAATATAGGCCGTAATTAGGTCTATAATTGGAACATGCCCACAAGGCACTTCTTGTGTTATTCTTTATTCTATGGTGCCCGCAGATGAGAGACTTTAAATGTGGAGACGGTTGCTTTGTGACAGTTGCGGGTATATAAATCCATTATGGTATATGGAGAAGCACACACGAGAGACTTTTTAGCTGGGAGATTTTATTAGAATTTGTCAATGACTAAATAAAATACCTAAGAGAAGGACTTGATGTACCAATCCGATATAACGTTATACAAAAATGACGTTACATTAAATGGTTTCCACGGTTATAATTCAGTTTATATAATCTTACTAATATTATAAATGTGAAAGTTTGTATGGATGGTTGGTTGGTTGGTTGGTTGGATGTTTGTTACTCTTTCACGCAATAAATATCGAATGGAATTTAAAAATTCTTTCACTAATCGAAAGCTACATTATTTGCGAGTAACAGGGGCTATATATATTGGTAAGCTCTGGCGTTATGAATGAGCTGTGGCATTGTGAAATTATGTATCATACGTTTTCTGTCCCTAACAAAATCGAGTTATTGCAAACGTCAAACAAATTGTTATCTTGGAAACAATGTTTTTTTTTTAAATTTTAGGCTTAAAAAGAGTGCTTTATTGTGATTAAAATGAGTACTTTTTTGGCGTCGTAGTTAATATCTACATAGGTATCTATAAAAATGTTTATTCTCCTAACAAAAAGCATAACGTTGCTATAAAGCATAGCGTTTGAAGTGGACTGTCATTTTCTTATTTTTTTAGGTTACTCTGGATTCAAATATAAATAAAATACTAATAAAGGGAGTAGGTAATTAAAATAAATTTCTATTTCTATAATTCAAATATTTTCCAAAATAGAGTTTTTATTTGCGAAATGTCATTCTCAAATTTTGAAAACTTCTAAAACAATAATTATTTTCTATTAGACAAAATCAAAGACATTAATACTGGACGCGGGGTAGAAATCTCAAAGTGGGAAGCCAAACACAATACGATTGTAGCTGTCTCTATTCCTAGTACTTTAGTACTAAACTGCTACGCGTCGAGTGAGGTCGTGTCTTACCAGTAAGTAAATTTCATTGCAAAGCGCCAAAATGCCCTCCTGTGTGATGAGAAAATGCTTAAATTACACGGCAAATAGTCGTAAAGGCGAAGGAATAACACTTCATTAGCAAGTACACGCAAATTACTTATTATTATCAATTATTATAATGATGACAGTTAATTTTATAATAATACGTCATTGTATTCTTTACCCTTCCCTGTCCATTGTGTAACCGAGTGAGAGTATCTTGTTATCTCAGTCACACCCGTGATGTGAAAGCAGTATTCGGCGAAGAAATTAATAAGCCGCCCTACTATAGTATATCTATGACATTCACACACGTAAATTCTTTGATTGTCTATCTTTATCACACGGGAATAAAGTTTTGAATTTAGAAATTATATTTGAAAACCGCTGAAAACAAAAGAGTGTTGCTTGCTTTCCACATTATATTGTGAGTATGTGAGACTATGGCGAGTCTATTTATAATATAACGTCATTGGACAAAATAGCAAGAATAATAACAATTAGGCCAATAATTATGCCAGTAATTTCCCACTAATCCTATGCGAGCGAAGCCGTGGGTAAAAGCTAGTAAGTAATAAATATTGGTTCCATCTTGGCTGCCATTTTTTAATAACTTTAGGGAATTTTATTTAGTCATTGAAATTTGTAAAAATTAAGGTTTAGATTTTCAACGGTCACCGCGACTAAAGTCTCTCGTCCGCGAGCGCCCTAACTTGTTGTCCCTTTTTCGCTAATAACAATAAAGAAAAAAGGCTATTTATCGTTAACTATCGCAAGGGCACCTTTGTCGGATGTGTATACATTATACATGTGAACTGTGCACCAATACACACTCCTACTTCAATATACATATGTATGTATATGTATTTAAAAATAATTTCATTATTAAAATGAACTTACATGCTATCCCCACAAGTTGCCACTTCATTGAGCACATGAGAAACTGCCAAATCTGACATGGAGTCATTATGATTTTTCACTTGGAACAGTTCCTGTCCCACTTCCTTGATATGGGTGGAAATCGCAATCAGGATTCCCGCTGAGAAGCCAATGAGGATGTAACCATCGCCAAACCACTTGTAGTTGACAATATAGCCGTACTTCTGCTGGAATGCCAGCTCTATGGGGTTCTCGGGATCCAGTAAGTTGTACAGGTATAAAGTACGCTTTCCCACCACCAGACTTATCTGAAAAATAATACATAATTATACATGTTTTATTATCCTCCTTTTTTGTTACAAGTAGAGATAATGATATGGTCACTGTGATATCCCATGCTGAGGATTTTATTTACAAATTTATCGGCACAAAGCACTCTTTTTAGGGTGGATTGCCTATTTCAAAAAAAAAAATTAATAAATATATTATAAAGTGTTTCTAATATGCGTGTTAGTTGTTATTTCTTTTGTTTTGTATTAATGCATGTAAAGGAATATTATTTTAGAAATGAATTGTTTAATTGACATGATGTTGACCCTTTTCACTCCAATGTCGAGTGCATAAATATACTAATCCCGTCGAGTGTCACTCAACACTTATTTTGTTTTTTCCAGACAATTTTAAAATAGGAGTGATTTTTTTTACAAAAATTTTTGAATCACGATTGAAAGACATATTCTAGAATCGCACAATACTTTAGTACTTACCTGCTATGGTCGAGGGATGAATAAATTTTGTTTATTGCTGCGCCTCACCGCAGGTAGAGGCGCAGGAATTGATGTTACAAAAGTACACTAGTAGTTATCGCACCGTGCAAAGCACGAAAACAATCAATTAAATGATGTATTCTGACAAATTTTTAGGCTGATTGAACGTAATCTAACGCAGTTTTTCACAAAAAATGAAGCCGAAATCGATAAACATGTCAAGCTCAGATCGTAACCTGGCACTTCCCCCAACATTTTATGCATTTTACAGAAGGGGAAAAAACACTTAGCATTCTTATAAACCAATATACAATTCAAAATTTAAAAAATATCAAAGTAATGGTAAAAAGAAAGATTTGTAGTACGCCGCCATCATGTTAAAATTTTGTATTGAAACATAGGCATATCATATTAACTACTGACAAACTACTTTAGTATTTTGCAGAATATTATAATAAAGAATAAAAATATGATAACTTTCGACAAAAGTGCCGGTTGATATTTTGGCTATTATGGATGAGATTAATATATTTTTGTTCATATGTGCTTACAGTATTTTCCCCTGCCACCCTCTCATCTGTTTTCATTTCTGAAAACTGCAAGTCATTAGGCTGGTCTCGGAGGGAAACGATCCTTAGCGTGTCCCCTTCCGAGTTGCTGATAGAAAGGGTTTTGTCCTCCGCCACAAGAGCCAAAATGCTGTCACTATTCCAGGCCCCGCATGTTATTTTCTTAGTATGCTTACCAATCACAGGAATACGTCTAAATTTATTTAAAAAAAACATAAATTAATAAAGATTTTTATCAAAATTAAAAAATATATACATTTTATTGAACAACGTGTAATTGTGAACATCTGTAAAAACCCAATATAAATAAACAAAACAAAGAAACATATTGGTTTTTTTAAACAATAAAACTGGATAAAACTAAGTATTTATTAATTTTGAAATAACATAGCTTAATTTAATCTAATTAATTACTGACTTGGTAGTTTGATGGTTATAGAAAGTGACGTTCCCTTTCTGTGTTCCGATGGCCAGAATGGGTTCCTGCTTAGCCCAAGCGATGCAAGTTGGCGGCTCTCTTAATCCAGTATCAATGGTGACCTTCTTGTTGGCGTGACATTCCCAAATAGTCACAGAAGAACTGGCGGGACTGATGATGGCCAAGTTGTCACCATCGTTGTCCCATTCCATATCACAGCAGAGACTAGAATAAATGTATAGTGCCCACATGGATCCAATGCTGGTGAAAGTTATTTGAATACTTAATAATAATAATAATTTTTTATTTCAGGAGGTGGAGAGGATAGTTCAATCCCACACGTCCCATATAGTTATAAATATTGATAGTATAATATGTGAATGCAATAAATTTTAAGAAAAATAAGTAAATTTAAAAAAATAAACAGAATAAATAATCAATAATGTAGGGCGTGGTCTTGAGTGAAATTAAATTAAATAATTAAAATAAATTAAAAAAAATAAACAGAATAAATAATCAATAATGTAGGGCGTGGTTTTAAGTGAGCTCAGGCCCAGTGCTCACTCAGGAGAGGCGTTTGATACTGGAATGTGGTCACTACTGTGTTGTCGGAGGCCATTAGCCACAACCTGGCTACAGTGACCCGGTGTCTCATTATTAGAGAAGTTCTTTGATGTTATAAAGTGTGCAGGTCCCAAAAAAGATGGCATGGTAATAGGGTTAAACTTTTTTTTTTCATAAATTTAATGGAAATTATTTTCCTTCTCCTTTTCTTGAGACATGAACAGTTTTACAGCTTAGAACGGCACCTCTGATAGCAATACATGAATTTGAATAGATTCTGAATATTTTTTCTATTTCTATTTCGCCCAAACCCATTCTTTATCAAGTAGTTTAACAGTAGTCTTGAAGAATTCAAGAGGCATTTAAGTGCTACTATTTAAAGTACCTCTCTTTTATTTACCCATAAAGGTGTAGTATGTGTCACATGTGTATTGTAAACGGACATATAGTCTGTAATACACATTTAAAAAAAAAAAAAAAAAATTTAAGGATTTGCTTCGTTCTTACGTCCGTGACTATTCAGTAAGCTAAAGTGCTAGCTAGCTCATTGAAAAGTCACAGACCGCCCCTGCTACCTGCTCAGATATTAGAGTATCTAAACAAATTTTTTTTGTAAAATTAACTTTTATCTAGGTATATTGTTAGTGTTCACCTAACTGGTTCCCGTGACTTCTAAAGTGAACACAATTGCTCATATATTTTCGTTGCATTAGCAATTTCTGAGAAATAATAATTATGTACTTGTAAGTAAGTATTCCTTCGGTATTTTATTTTGAGTCCATTATAATAAAATGCATAGATTTGGGAATAACATTTATGCTTATTTTAATTACCCAGGAAGTTTGATTCTTTCTTGAAGTTGTCCATATCTATTGAATACTGCCACGGTGGAATCCGTACCAGTAGTGGCCAGTAAAGACCCTTGACTTCCTTTCTGCCAACAGAGATAAACATCTCCCGATCCGTGGGGCTGATCTACATGGAAGATCAACTAAAGAAGAAATATCAAAAAATGATCTGTAATCTCATACTCAAATTCCATTTAGAATGTTGCTAATTCCGTGAAATATTGGTTAGATATATCATAATCAGATAAGAAACGAGTTCTCATTGATAGAACATATCAATGAGAACTCGTTTCTTAAAACACTACAGTTAAAATAAAGTAAGACTTTATAACATTAGTCTAATAATTTGATTTTCAAACATTGTTGGGTTATTCGTAACCCGGGAATGGTTTGTCTTTCTTTAAAAAAAAATAAAGCCCGGTATTTTAGAAATGGAAATTCTTTTAAATCAATATTATTAGCGTTAAAACTAATTTTAAATATTAGATGGACTAACACAGTCGATAGAAGTGTAAGAGGTCTCTAACATTTAGCATATAGACATTACCTTGGGAGCTTCCATTATTTATTGTTGATAAAACCGCAATTCAAAATAACAAGGAATTTGTCGGCCATGTTGTAAACAAAATTTATGTCAAAGTCAAAGTGACAGACGGGGTGGACATAGCTTAAAATCAAAGTAAGTACTTATTCGGAAAAATAGAAAAGGGGTTAAAAGTACATTAACCCTTGGAATGCCCCTTCTGCGACCATAAGCATCTCCCACACGCACACTTCGGAGCGATCGAGTCCCGCGCCACTTCAGGCCGTTGCGCTGCGCAGAAAAGTCTCACAGTGAACTGCGCTGTAAACCTATCGGCCTTTACTTTTCTGCAAGGCGGCCTGAAGTGGCACGGGACTCGGTCGCTCCGAAGTGTGCGTGTGGTAGACGCTATACTCTGCAATGAGCTTTGGACTAGTGATGGGAATGATCGATACATTTACGTAATCGATATATTTGTATGACAAACGTATACAAACGAGATATGCTATGCTGAGACTGTCGGCGGACTACTACCTAATCGGAGTAGTTTGCTTATGTAAAGAATTTGTTCATTTCTTTGATTTTTTAAGGTGTGCATTAAGGGCGGTTAGTATATTTATGCCTTCCACTGCGAGCGGAAAAGAGTTGAGCAAAGGGGGGTGGGAGAAAAGCGAAATAGCTTTAACCTTCCACCAAAAAAGAGTCGCTTAGAAGATAGGTATTTGCTTTCCACTGCCCGTGCGAGAAATGAGCGAGGCGACCGGAGTGAGGTCAACGAAAAATGAGAAATAGTTTTGCCCTTCCATCGAAAACGAGTCAGTGTCAGTATCGCTTTGTCGTTCGAAGTGAACAGAGTGATTTTTGTGATGTCAAGTACTGATTCTAGTGAAGATGATTCTGACAGCATGTATGCAATGAAAAAAATGTTTACTAATGTACAATATTTATAAAAAGATTTTCATCCCAAAAATTTAAAATAAAATTTTAACTTTCTTATTTCCACCAATTTCATCTAAATGTTGCAATGTCGACAAAAATCCTTTTTGTCGACATTGCAACATTCTTTGCTAGTCTTATCCTATAAACAAAATTGGAGGACGGCTTCAATAAACACCTCCGTCTCGACAAAAATGCAGCGAGGCAACTGAATTGACAACAGTTTTTAAGCAGAGCCCGCTAGAAACTAGTGGTGTGCGCAAGCGGACTGGTTCGGACCTATTTTAACAAGTCCGGTCCGCTCCACTCGCCTCGTTCTTGATGGAAGGACTTGTATGCATTTAACGTTTGCGAGTAAAGCGGAGTTCGTAAGGAGTCCGCTCCACTCGCATTAGCGGAGCGGACTCGTTCGTTATTCGAATTCGTTAATTTAGTTTAACGTTTGTTTAGTTTATTCGCTAATTATTCATTAATTTAGTTTATTCGTTAATTGGTAAACAATATCAGCGACACCCGGAAGCGCAGTCCCACCTAGTAAAAACTGCGGATAGCACATCTCCTTGTATTTCAATATCTTTGGCTGATACTCATAATAATAACTTACAATAATAATCATTAATTTCTCATAATAACTTACATGTTTTGCAAAATTATGATTTCCTAAATAATACTGTCTTACCAAATGATAAGGTGTTTTTCATGTTTATAAAAGTTGTATATATCTATCATGTAGTTTCCCCTTAGTTTTTTCCAGTTTTTTAGAATACATTCAGAGAAATTTTTATAATGGAGTTTCCCCTTAGTTTTTTAGAATACATTCAGAGAAATTTTTATTATGGAAACATCATTAAGCGCGCCTAGGGGGTCAAACCGACTTGAGCAAGCGAGCGACTGGCAAGACGGGACGAAGCTGTTGCACGAGACACAACTCATTCGGCCAGCCTCGTGACTTGCCAGCTCATTCCGCCCGGCTAGCTAAACTCTATGCGGTATATTTGTTCTATTCTTACTAAAATTGGCAATGGATCCGCAAATGATGATGAATATTTAATTTGTAATACATATTATATTTCTTTGTGTGTATTTTAATAATAATAAAATAATTTTTGTTCATATGAAGCAGATGCTTTGTGATGTGACATTATAATTTAAAATAAAACAATAACTATATAAATACCACTTCATTTTTTATACTTTATGCCGACCGGGTTTCGCTACAACCGTAGCTTCTTCAGGGCAGTAAAATACTCTACTAGAGTAAACCTTTGTAATAATAACTTTGTAAACACCACTTTTATTTTTTATACTATAACCACTGGAGCGCTTTTTGCCACAATATGGCACTATTTAAAATCTTGGATTGCTTTGCTGCCAATTTTGGCAAATTTTCCCTTATTTGTAAGTAATTAAGTAGAAGTTTACAATTTTATAATATTTTTTTTATAAATCCTATGAATATGTGATAATCAACAAAAGATAGGTGAATTCATTGGCTATATAAGACCTATGATCAGTTTGTATGTCTCCATATTAAAATTCGGAGGCACGATTTTTTTAATGCGGGCGGAAAATATTCAAAATGATTACCAAAAAATCTCAAGCAATTGGAGAAAGATGTTTTAGATTGCGCTGTCGCTCCAGTGGTTATGCCGACCGGGTTTCGTTACAACCGTAGTTTCTTCAGGGCAGTATAATACTCTACTAGACGTAGCTTCTTCTGAAGAAACTACGGTTGTAGCGAAACCCGGTCGGCATAAAGTATAAAAAATAAAAGTGGTGTTTACAAAGTTATTGTTTTATTTTAAAATAAAATAATTGTTTTATTATAAAATTATAAAGATTTCTTTACTTTCATTTTACAGGTGTTTTAGGTCTGCCAGGAGTCCCATGATGGGATAATAATAAAAATGTTTTTTCTTTCTATTGTTATGCAAAAAAAATTAGTATAATGGTATAATGAAAACAAACGAATATATTCTTGAAGTCTTGAGTTTTATTATATTTTCCAGCTATATAAGCGTTCTTCACAACAAAAGTAAGTCATATAAATGATGATTCCGTGTAAACTGTATGCGACCGACTAGGTACTACGACTTTTGAAAATCAGAAATATGAAATTTCACACGGAGTTTTGCAACGTGCTTTTTTACAGATAAAATAAATATATTTTCGAGTGACGAATGTAGAATAAAATCAAAATAAATTATTTCCTTGTTAAGCGAATAAAATGTACTTTGGTATTCTAGGAGCATTTTTTAGGTTGAAAATACCGTAAAATCGAGGCAAGTGCGGTTGAGTTACCAGGAAATGCATGTTGGATTCTCACGGCGGTGGGTACAAACTAGCGATGTGTAGGTTCGGCTGGAGTGGGCTCTAAATTCGGGTTCTTTATGGGAAGCGGATCCTACTCCTACTCCTTTTTCAAATCATCTACTCCCAGAGAACATGGTCCAGGACTCCTTCTTTAGCCAATATTTTGGAAAGTGTAGTAGTGACCATCATTAGAACAGATACCAGCCCAGATAAATAATACATATGTTCAGATCTTCAGATGCGTCATTCAGCTCGATATATTGGCACTACTGACTCCAGTAATGCTGGAGTTGTGATGCATTTACAGGCAAATTTTGCAAGTCAGTCGCCAACCTTAGGGAGCTAAACAAAGATATTGAAATATAAGGAGATGTGCTGTCCGCAGTTTTTACTAGATGAGACTGCGCTTCCGGGTATCGCCGGTGTTGTTTACCAATTAACGAATAAACTAAATGAACGAATAATAAACGAATAAACTAAACGAACGCTAAACTAAATGAACGAATTCTTTCTGTATTCAAACTACATACATATATTGTTAACCAATAATAATGCACACCTTCAAAAAATCAAGAAAATGAACAAATTCTTTTTGTATGCAAACTACGCTGATTAGGTCGTAGTTCGGCGACAGTCGCACGGACATCATAGCATATCTCTTTTGTATTTGAATATCTTTGGAGCTAACTCACCCAAAATCTTATATCTCTCGAGAATTTTGTTGATGTTCTTTCAGTGTTTGTAGGTAGTATTTGGTGATAGATTGGGTAAAAAGATAATAAAACATTGAAAAGATTTTTAAATAGTGTATTTATTTTTACATAGTATAAATAGCCTTGCAGTTTACATAATAAAATAATAAATCAATCATATCTATTTGGCAGGAATATTTTTTGTCTGTTTTCTAAAGAAAAGTATTTAAAGGTTGTATGGCATTTTGTTAAATTTACAAATTATTAACTAACAAGAACAAGAAATAAAAGTTAAATCTCTGAACTTATGAATATGGCTGACAAAAATTCATAGGGCACAAATTAATCTTTCACAATAATTATTATCAAATCTACATTTTATAAAATGTTTAATATTATTCACAAGTCTTATCATTTAGTGACTCAAAACACTTACATTATAAATAATTATAATTTAACCAAATAATGTAGGATTTGAAGGTTGTGCCATTTATAGTAATTGAAAAAATGCCAAACTCTGCAATCAAGTGGTTTTGGTATTCTGGTTAGCTAAATTCAACAACACTTATTGCAAAGGAGACCATTATTTTTTTGTAAAAACAAACTAGGCATTTATACATAACACAAAACAATACTCATTATGTATTTAGTGTTGTACATTTTACCAAGATAAACTAATATATTACAAAATTTATTCTGTATTTCTATACAAAGTACAAAATATTTAAAATTCTAGTGTCATTTATTTACCGGCCATCTGAAATAACTATGCAGTTTGCATAAATCTATATTTCACTTTATTACAGTTTAAGGTGTCAATAGTGCGTACATTTTCTTAAACCTTTTAACAATAGTTGTATACATTATTATTATTATTATAGACTGGCAATTTTGGCAGAAGAGTAATTAAACAAGAATTAGGTACTTACCGAGAACTTGCCATTGATTGATCGGTTCAAACTATAAAAGAAATTACAGCGAAACATCTGTCTGTACTGTCCTGGTAAGTAAAAACACAGTTTCATCCTTGAGAGTCTCGTGGAAGACACTGTGTTTTTACTTACCACAGCAGTGTACTTAAAGGGCTTGAATTTTTATTTATTTTTTACATTAGCTCCACACAGGAGGCCCTGAGGAAAACAATTTCCCCCAGAGCCTACATCATCATACGGGATGCTGTGTGGAGGGTTTTTTAAGGAAAGGATAGAGAGGGAGTTCTGGGAAGGAAAAAGGTATGATGGGGTGGGTGGGTAGGAATCTGGTGGTCAGTGTGTCCAGGAGGAACGGACGTATAAATCCCACGCTCTGAAGGCGATGGGTCGAGAGAGTCTGGCTGGAGAGATCAAAAGGCATTCCTCAACCAGTCTCTCTCGATCCGGCCTGCCACGCAGATGCATCCGCCGCCAACACCTAGATAAACCTCATCCCATGAACCTAATGAATATTTTGCTAATCAGTGTTCCTTAATAAAGAGAAGGGCATTTCACTGCAGTTTCTTTGAAATGAGTGTACAGATGGTGTTCATGAACATTTACTAATACAAACATTCCAATGTGGATATCCTTAATTATTAATGTCGCTTGATTCATGAAGATATGATGATGGTGAAAGCCAATAATGGCAAAACAAAATAACTAACTCGCATTACTGATTTATTTATTTAATATGTAGTTATGTGCATCTTTACACCGGCAAGTTCTATAATACATATTCAAGTGCAAGAGAAGAGACTCAATCATCAGTTAAACTCACTGAAATAATCAGTAGATAGATTATAGGTAAACTTAAATTTAATGTGAATACATCATTATATTTATTTACAAAAGAGATAAAAATCTTACGCAATATTTTCTAAGTCAATGTAAAAATCTTCAAATCATTAGTATTATATTGGATATAAAATGTTAATATCATATTTTTAAATTGGTTTTAAATTATCTATAATAAAAGCAGTATCTTTGGTATATACCTTCCCGTTGGTGAAAAAAAACACAATATTCCTAACAAAGTTAAATATTAAATACTAGAGAATGCGCAAAACTGTTTCAATCACAATGCTGACATTGAAATATGAATAAGTTTACTGACTATGTAATCGGCTGTTCTGTTTGGGAAGTGCTCCGACAATACGCACTCGATCACTGAACTGTGGCGGCGGGGCCAGCGGGGGCACGTCCTCCGCTGCCGTGAGGGGGCCCGACGCATCGTACTGCATAGGCGAGGGTACAAACAGGTCTCCTCCCTCTTCCGGGGGTGGGGGCAGTTGGGCCAGAGACACGGCGTTGCGGGTGAGAGCTCCCTTGCCATTGCTCTCAGGTCCCCCCTGGTTATCCTTTCTGCCCATGGGGGCCTTGGACACATTCACTCCCAGCCTCTCCGCAGCCGACTGCCCAACCTTGGTGTCCCGTTTCAGCATGTAGCTCGCTGCCTGTTTGCGGGTGAGGGAGTTGTGTCTCTGCAAGGTGCTGGTCGGAGGAAGGGGATTGGTGTTTAGCACTTTGATGGTTCCGCTAGGAGTGCTGACCATGGAGTATGTAGTGCTGTTGTACCCGCTGTGTGAGACGGTGCTGCCTTTCGAGGAGTAGTTGGGAGGGGAGGTGGTGATATTCTCCGAGGAACTATTCAGATGCACAGGTTCCGTAGTGATGACATTATTAGAAGATTTTATCATAACATTATTACTAAATGAAACTTTTTCCCTTGTATTCTTAATGACTACATCACACTGTTTGGATTCCTTTATAGGCTTTTCTCTAAATTGTATTTTATCAGAATTTACTTTAATACTATGTTCGTTGGAATATTTTTTGTTTTCTGGCGGTAATTTGACAACTTTCTTTTGTTCTGGTTCTTCTGGAGGCCCCATTGTCAGTTCTTGGTCTGAACTGACTCCAGATGAAGAGTTATCTCCATCATCGTTGCTTCCTTCTGCATCGACGTGTTCAGGGTGATGTTCTTCTCTACCACCGCCTTTCTTCAAGAAGTCGTTGGGGTATGACTTGGAACTCTTGAGTTGCGTTCGTATCTTTTGAATTTCGTCAACGGAGAAGGAGTGGTGCATCGAACCAGATCCTGAGCTGCTACCACTGAAAAATAAATTTAAAGGATTTAAAATCTCAAGAGTAGGAGATGAAATGAACATGACACGTAGTTTAACCTGTCTGCTTGTTGAGGAATAAATACATCCCAAAACACATAATCGCGTTATACTTTCATAAGACCAAAAATGTCCCAGAACAACCTTACATTTCGCTCTCTCGCATCTCTCTTCCTTTCATGCAAACATATGTGTTTTTCTTTTAACCACAAAGAGAACGAAATAATGCTTCTTATTGTCTTTGAAATATGAAAGCTATCTTGCATAGATATTTTACAATCTCGATCCAAAGTAACAGTTTGACTTCGGTTTAACGAAACCGAGGCTTCCGGATTGTGAGGTGCGAATATATTGAACCAAGCAGACGGGTTAGATAACAGATTAAAATATTAAAAGCACAAGAAGTGATGAATTAGTAAACATACCTGGCATTACTGTTGGCGCTGGTTTCGGTTACAATGTGAATGGCGCTGATGCTGGTGCAGACTTCTTCAATATCTATCTCCTTTACCAGTCGCTGCCCATCCCGCTCATCCTCTGATTCACTCATGCTGTAATCCGGCTCGGGAATTGGTGGGGGGCCAGAACCAGTAGAGTTCTGAAAACCAGATTCTCTATTAAAATATGACCCAATTGGATGTTTAATAGAAATAATACAATATGTACAGTAACACCGGAGGTTGTCTATAGCTAAATTAGGAACTATACAAGTAATCATACAATTTCAAATCTATGTAGTATGTATCAATAAAAATAAATAGAAAAAGTGTACTCATTTTAAGTGAATATTATTAATTTCTTGTTATTATGAAGTAAACAGACTGACATTATTTTTTAAGGGTACCAAAAATTTATACACTTCGGCTAAATCGGATCAAACCCCGCTAAAACCATTTGAAGCAACATTTTGATTTTGGATGGTGGTCTATCATCAGGGTGATACTGAAAATATACATTTCACTTTGGAGTATGCAGCAATATACCACTTAAATATTATTTTTTTCTGAAATGACACAAACTAATTAACTTAAAGTAAGAATTGACTTATTTTTAAATTTTAATAAACTCAATTCCTCTTAAGAGTATATTATAGGGGCAGAATTGTAATTTGCTGAAAAACGGCTCTCTAAAACGGCTTAATACTACCTTTCGTGTGTCATTCTTAGACTTGATATTTTTTGTTACCAAATAATGGACTTTTATTTTTCAATCTGTTTATTTTTTTTTGTAATCGATGTAGGCATTTGACCATGAAAAATAAAAACATTGATACACCATTCAACCCACTTTTAAAACTTTAGTCTATGATTATCGCGTAAATAATGATTTTACACAATATTTTAAATTTAAAATATATACATAATACACACATCTGTAAAAGTACGGCCTCTTATTATCGTTATGATATCTGTGAATATTGATAATTAAATAAATACTTCATTTTTCACCAAAATCGAACACATTTCGTAGCTTCTATTCATTCCGGGCTAGAATCTCCCGTTGGCAGGTAGGGAATCTGTACGCTCCTCGTTTGACAGCGTATATATTTTGAAAATACGGGCGAAATGTTTTATTAATAGCTTTAAACATAGAATACCGACTCACTTGAACCACTGCAGTAAACTCAGTAAGCTACAAAAACAGGAAGTACTCGAAAATTCTCTTTTTTAGTCTAAGTTTGTCGAATTGTATTTTTTCAACCGCCATATTGTATAAATCGTTTAAAATATAACATTTCATGTGCGTTATACTTCCGAAAATGGTTTGTGCGATGTTCATATTGTTCCATGCGTGTGGCGACGGGCACGTTTTGCAAGTATGTGTGAGAATTCAATGCTGCGTACACACACACAGCTATAATATATGTAGCGTGACGTATTTCGGAATATCAGTATTAGTCTCGTATTAGTTCATTTGTTTGTGTCGTGGACATTCATTCACTCGTCGAACATTTCTCCGTAGGTACATTATGTACGCTGTGTTTGGTAGTAGATACAAAAATTACCTTATATGATTAGTATTAGTATTAAGTATAATAGACAAGATAGGTAAACCCTACGTCATCGAGTATACGAATGAAACTACTTTGTAGTGATAATGGACGTTTATAAAACCTTAAAAAAGCTGGTCTGCCGGTGCGTCTTTTGGCAGGAGCCGCGCTGTCACGGAAATAGTCAGTGATTTTTTTCGAAAAAATTACGACATCAAAACATCGAGAATAATAAAAGTCGATTAGAAAATGAGAAAAAAGCAGGTCTGCCAACCGACAGCCTGGCACGTTCGCAGGCAGCCGGCGTCAAAGTGGGGTAAAAAATAGTAAATTTTACGTCATCGAGTACACGAATTAAACCAATGAATAACTATAGTCCAGATCATTTCATTTAAGAATTTCTTGGTCTGCCGACCAGCAGCCTGGCAGCTTTTTGGGTACGACTTTAAAAAAAAAAAAATTGTAATTTTTCTTTTTCTGAATTATTATTTTTATTTCATTATAGTTTTAAATAAGAATGCCATATTTTTTTTAAATAAGCCAAAACCTGCCGCGGTGCCCCTCACTGCTGTCGCGTGTCCATATTTTTGTACAAATTTATAATAATAATAGTCATTTTAAGATTGCCAAAATAGTCCATACTAGTTGGAAGTTCGAACAACCAACGCACCGTCGCCGTAAGAGCTGTGTTCATCCGTAAAACGACGTAAATTTCCGAACCTCGTCCGTTTCATATCGGTTTCGCATGCCCTGCTGCATCGATTACATCGAACACAAGATCGAAACTAACAAAAAACTGTAATCTAGATCATCCCATTCATGATTTCCTTGGTCTGCCGACCAGCAGCCTGGCAGTTCAAAAATAAAAACACCATAAAATCGACTCCAAATGTGAACCACGAGAATAATTACGAAGCAGAATATGTTTATAATAAACTGTTTTTATTCAATACATAACTACGAAATACATAATCACGAAACAGAACTTGTTTATAATAAACTTTTTTTTATACATTAAATAATAATATTATTGAACATTTAAAAAAAATAAAAAACGATTGTGCAAGACCACACGACTGAAATAAAATTTCACTTATCTTATAAAAGAACATATGACATTGGGGTGACATAGACGTTGACATTCCAGACAATTTGGTTTGTTGCATTTCACACAGTAGTACACACTCAGGCGTCTTTTTTTCGCTGGGCAAAAGTTGCCCCGTTTTCTTTTGCATGCTTCGTTTCCTTTTTTAATAACATTAATCACCGTTCGCATCGATCACTGTTCGCATCGATTACCGTTCGCATCACACTTTTCGTAACGCATTCACCAGTTTACCCCCAAGTGTCGAGCGTGCGTAAAGAAGTTTTACTTTTAAAAAATTATTTATACAATGCATAAATACGAAATACATAATTACGAAGCAGAACTTGTTTATAATAAACTGTTTTTATACATTAAATAATAATATTATTGAACATATAAAAGAAATAAGAAATTAAAATGGAGTTCTACAAAATAAACTTAATAACAATAAATGCACCACGAGATTCCAAACGTCGCGTCGGTAGTTTATAATGGGAGCTGCGCGAGTGTATACGATTGACGTGAACTATGGGAAAAAACCATCAACAAGCAAATAATGAAACATTCGTAAAAAGGATCATACTAAATATTCTACCAAAATAATAAGTTCCATAAATTAAACACACTTTGTTATTGGTTTGGTTTTTACTTCGATATTTAAAAATATTGTGCACGTCATAACATAACACAAGTTGAATGTTGAAGTTTTAAAATTCGCGATGGCATTACTACCGACATCTAGCGATGTAATAATTAATACATTTTGACAGTTTTCGAATTCGGCCGTGGCTAGTACATCCCTTTAAGCTTATTGTGAAATTAGATATGAGCGCATCAGCTCACTAACTAATGATAATATAAATGTACATATTTGCACATGCCCGGATTTGAACCCAAGATCTCTGGATTCTCGACCACGGAGGCTGTCAAAGTTTGCCAAAGATTTAACCAGGTTCAATAAATAGGAGTGTGATTTTATTTATTGCTTGGTGAATTACCTGTCGATTGATAAACATCTTCTTGTTGCTAACACTGGAATTGCTGCGGAGAGGCTTGAAAGGCTGCGCGTACTGGTTGGTCGGGTCGTCTGCCGCCATCGGGGTATTGGGCTGGAAAGTAGATCCACTTCCTGCACGTAAACTCTGAGATTTACGCACCTGCAACATAACCAAAAACAACGCTTTTAAAATGAGATTGTCTATTTATTTATTTGTATTGTGTTCTTACAGATGTCAAAACTCAGTTAATAGACAAATAAGTACAACTATTTCTAAACGTACTCAGTCATAGGATACATAAAGTCTAATTTTATCGAAGGAAGCAAACACTTTGTGGTTAGACACCACTTAAGTGGTGTTTTACAAAGCGTGTTTTTTCATTTAATACATAATGTCTACATAAAAATACAAAATTATATAAAAACTCACAAATAACAAATAATACAAAGAGAGGGAAGAGATACAAAAGACACAGAGAGAGGCATGAGTGATACATAATATGTAATTAGCTCAACATATTTTTGAACAGCAGCAAAACATTTCCTAATCTGCACGTATTACCGAAGAAAAAGTCTACTTCAGCACATTCATCTTATTATTTTAATGTTAATGGTTATTATTTATTATTTTTGTGAATTGTTTATCTATTCAAACATGATTCATGACGGTTGTACATATTTTGTTATCGATGTTTGAGCAGTTATTCCTATGTTATTATGCCAATATTTATGAAATGTTACAATAGTTATCTGGTAGTAAAGAAATACCTACGCATCTTAATTATTTTTTTAATTTTAGTTCAGGTCCAGGGATCTGGTAGCACATTAGAGGTGATCGTCCATTAGTCTGCACCGGCCGCACGCATGCCGCAACGGATTTTTTAATATCTTTATATGAATTAGTAGAGAACTCAAGTAGTGGACGCAGTGCTCTACTAATTCATATAAAGATATAGAAATATCCGTTGCGTGCCATGCGTTTGTTGCGGACTATTGGACGTTCACCTAAAATCTTGGTTTTCTTGAGATTCGTCTTCAATCCTGTATTACCAGACTGTATCTTAAATTTATTCAGCATTAACTTTTTCACAGGTATCAGTAGTTGTCGCTAATAAATACAATATTATCAGAGTATTGGAGGTTGCTTATTGAATTTACCAATATAAAACACTCTTATATTATATCAATTTCAAATCCAAAATAGATTTTATGTTCAGGTAATAAGAGTTGTTATTTATAAACACTATTTTATTTCTTTTGAAAATTAGAAATTGCTATAATCAGTGTTTTAACTTTGGAGACAAAATGGCTGAACCCTACAGTGGTCGCGTGGATTATATAGGTAGGCCATTTTTAAACTAAAAAAATTAAGTGAAATCATTTAGAGTTATCGTGTATTTATCTTTTAATATTATAATCTAAGCATTGTTTATTAAAAATAAGCAACATATATTAAACATAACATCTATGTTTTTCACAACTAACCAAAATTTAAATGACCCCTTTTTTAAACTAAAAATTACATCTTTCACTTTTATTGATATAGGGAAAAAATAAAATAACATATACTAATTTAATTGCTGATTTCTATGCAGGATAAACATAATATTGTAGAATGATCAGGAAAAATGATTTTTTTGCATTTTGCGTATACTTTTCGTATACCTATGCAAAATGTGTTACGTAATTGGTTGTGCGGATTACAGGTGTAGACCATGGACTTTGCGGAGCTCTTGTTACACAACCAATGCGTGCCCGACTCCAGCGCTGAGCTGAATGCGTCCGTGAGTTATCCAACTTAAAGTACACGGAAGATAAAATTATTTGTGCCACCCGTTTTTGAGGAATCTTTAATTTTGCATGAGTGGATTACATATGTAATTCACGCGACCACTCTAGGGTTAAAATGTCATTTGCCAGCATACCATTAAAAAATCATTTCTCTGAATGTAAATAGCTATTCTGGCGAACCTACGTATGGTGGATTATGTAGTATTTTTATAAATATATTTAACCTGATAAGATGGTACAATTTACAAAAAAAATCATTTTGCAAAAAAAAAACAAATACTTGAGTTACTAAGAAAACAGAATCAGCTGGCGCATGGCGAAAATTTAGCATCTGTGATTAAGAAGAACAGTGTTGTCTGTACTGTTACATAAAGTAATATTAATACAAAGTAACAAACCTGAGTTTTACTAGGCAGAGTCCTGCTCCTAAAGGCAACAGAATTGACGTCCTGCGGCGAGGCGTACAGCTTGGCGCTGTCTGCTGGGCGGAAGGAAGACATGACGGCCTCGGGCTGGACTGCGATGGAGTCCCCCATGGAGGTGGAGGTGGCCTGGTCAGAGGAGCTGCCCACATCCACCGCAATCAGCTGTCCGCCCGTTGTGGGCGGTGGGGGCGGGGGATGCGACGGGGGTGGGAGACCTCCACTGCGAGATACTGGAATAAGAAAATATTTAGTTTTAAACACGGACGTACAAAATATATAGACTTGCACTTACGTGATAAAAGGCGTGTTATTTCCCCCTCCCATTGGAACCATTTTTCGGAACCAGCTGGGCTTGCGAGAGCCCCGCGTTAATCCAAAAAATGTGACGTCATCATTCTTGTCCGGACCAGTGTCGAGCTCTTATCGTACATTTTACGCACGGACGTTGTATGTCTATGGAACACATACTATGACATCGAGATACATGGCGACGCGAAACACAAAGCCGCTGTTTACTGGGGTAAGTAAATCATGAAACATTTGTAAAAGTGTCTACGGAAACAAAATATTCGACTGTGAAAATACTCAGAACCTTACTTTGCGAATTTGGACTTGACATATCTGTTCATAACGTGGCAAGCAATTCGCGCTCCCATATAAAAAGGTCTATTCATTCAAAAGCAGATTTTTTCTTTCAAGAACTAAATGGTGATATTATAGTGCGAGGTGCCTATATACTGTTAGATTGATTTATTGGCGAATCACAAGTCTCTTTCCTCTCTTCGTCCCGCCATAGTTGGTTTTTACCCCTCATCTGTAAGTTCTCGTCTAGCTATTTGTATGTCTATGGTTTTAAACCACTTTGTTAAAAGCTCTAAATTAATGCAGTCAGTTACACCTGTAGTTTTTTATCTAAGTTGATTACCTACAAATCGTATGTCGGTAATGCAGATTACTACAACCCGGGCAGATGGCGCTAACGTCTTGTTGATATTTGAAATGACAGAGCAGTTTGTTCTTTTGGAAGGGATTCCATTTCTTATAAAAAGGTTCCAGTTTATTTGTTCTCCTTTTTACTGACGATCGTACTAATAACAACATGGCTATTCTAGCCTTTATTAGCTAGGGAACAGCGAACCGGGCTATGTAAAATTACATTTTTTGATCATTAACCCAAAAAAACTGTAAATAAAGTAACTCAGTAAAAATCTCTCAAGAGTGTTTTAAATTAAAAAAGGACCCATACAAAAACCTAAACACACTTTACTAGTATCATAGAGATATACTATAGAGGCGCTATCCCTTACATAATTCTCCGAGATTCGTGTTCAAATCATGCACGAACAGGCCTTCGGGAAAGTGAATTCTAACTGAAGCCGCCTTTTACTCAAGCCCATGGTTTCATCCTTTTTCCATCCTACTTAGATACGTCACACGCCAGCCATGGTCGACGGTTGTAGAACTACTAATACTAATAGGGCCCTTGAGGTGATTTTAAATCAGCCAAATATTTTTAAAAATATTATTAATAGAGAAATGGAGGTACTAACCTACGATTCCGTTGAACAAATTTATTCGCTAAATGTCTCATCTATGTATATACATATATCAATGACTAGTATGAATATGTCAACCAGTTTTGATTGGACACAACCCTCTTCAAGACAAGACAGAAGTATAATGTAGATCAGTGATCCACAACCTTTTTACCCCGAGGGTCAACCTAAATCTTGACATGGTTCTTTGCAGTCGGTAGCCAACGTTTTTAAAAATCATTTTTAAGGTGAATACCGTTAATGTCTGCAGTCAGTAGGTTTACATTATAAACCAAACATTTAATTAGATACCTATCTATGTGGAATTTCGCTACCACAATAATTTTATATTAAATCTTTGGATTATTATGATTTATTAAAAAATAATATATTATGTATTAATTAATATATTATTTTATCTAATTTTTATTATTTTCTAAAATTATTAACCTCAATATAGGCTTGTCTTAGTCAGATTAAAAATTAAAATGTGAGCAATAATACCGTGTAAAGAAACAATATAAATCACGTTTTTCAAATAATATAACATGGTCAGGAAAACTTTTGTATTTTGTAAAACGGTCACCATTTTAACCA
The DNA here is from genome assembly GCA_917563855.2 of Limnephilus lunatus. Taxonomy (NCBI): domain Eukaryota; kingdom Metazoa; phylum Arthropoda; class Insecta; order Trichoptera; family Limnephilidae; genus Limnephilus; species Limnephilus lunatus. The sequence goes on along the minus strand of OU830592.1, from coordinate 28,895,847 downwards.
TAGAATGTTCAAACAAAGCCCGGTAGACAAAATTTTTTCTAATATCTCCAAGGTCAAATTCTGTCAATTTTTATCATTCTGAAGTATGAAGAACAGAACGGAAACCATAAAATATTTTGATCTAACACCTGAAAATCTAAATGATTGCTATTGAATAAGAAACAAAAACTCACTTCTTTGAATGGGTTAAGTGTTAGGTTTATTTTCAGAAAAAAAAATTGTAGAACGGAACTCATTCAAAGCATCAACTAAATCATCAACAAATAAATCTTACTAATATTATAAATGCGAAAGTTTGTATAGATGGTTGGTTGGATGGTCCTTAATCTTTCACGCAATAAATATCGAATGGAATTTAAAAATTCTTTCACTAATCGAAAGCTACATTATTTGCGAGTAACAACGGCTTTATATTGTTAGCAGCATATTTAAATATTGCCGCTCATCTGCCGCCAGAGGTACTGCTATCGCCTCTGGCGGCCAACAAGGAAACTACACCAGCTATTGCGGTCGGTAAAGAAGGGACGCTTCCTGGCTGGCGGCAATGGAGAAGATCTACCGACTGACACGGACAGCCAACGGCTGGATTTACAAATGGCGGAACACGGAATATAATCTTGCTGATTCTTGAATGTTGTTATTGTCAATTAACGTGGAGACAATATATTTCATCATAAATATTAACTTAGCGTTTTATTATTGCTAACATCAGAAGTGGGATTCGTAAAAGCAAGTGTTAATTGGCTTTTGTTTCGTTCACCTGACAAAAACTCGTGTTTTGTATACAAACGGCGTCCATCATGGCGTCTCTCGAGTTTGTTTATGTTTGATGCCGGTGATTTAAATGACAATCTGTGTATCGGACTTCTGAAAATATGTGAAATGTTTGGACTTCTGTTGTGAATTTACGTAAAAATGCCGCGTAATTACAGTGATGACAGATGCATTGATGCCCGATATCGGAGGAATGCGTGGATCGTGTTTCCGCCGAAAGGACGCATTGAAAATTTTAATTTGGTGCTTGAAAACTCATTTGTGGTTCAATGGGTTTGTCAAAAAGACCTTTCCCTTTCGTGTTTATCATCGTGAGCCTAATTTGATGATCGAAGACATTTGTCAAAAATGTCAACAAAGGACTGTCAAATAAAGTCGCCAGCATTGTGCTGGGCGCGTAATCTGAGGAAAGCTGACTTCAGGGCCAGAAGATAGCAGATGGATATGATCATATGATCTTTTGATGGCAATTGGTGAAATCTTCGGAACTTCAAAATGTTACAAAATTACGTTGCTGAAAGTTTACGCGGCGATGATAAAATCTGATCTTGGTAGCCGTCTAGCTGACAAAAAGGGATGAATGTTGTGATTTGCTTTTGAGTATGGACATCGCAGATGCCTTATTGCTATAACTAAAAGGAAATATGTTTGCGAAAATTAGCCCGTTTATGTGTGGCGAAAAGAAGTTGTAATCATGTTGAATTACAATTATGCCGACTATCTATGTCAAAACCTAGTATTATGGTTCGAAGTTATTTGAAATGGTTTGGAGTTAATCGAAATGATTCAAAGTGGTTTGAAATGATTCGGAGACAATCAAAATGATTCGATGTTGAATGGTTCGAAGATATTCTAAATGGTGAACACCTAGAAATGTCAAGTGTGGCGTTCTTTGGATTCTTCATGATGAGATTGGACATCGAGGTGTTAATCAAACACTGGCTGCCGTCCGGGACAAATACTGGTTTCCATGGAAGAGGAATGTTATCAAAAAATATTTGAAAAACTATTTTAAATGTTGGTTGGAAAATGAGATACTGGGCGATGTGATATGTGAGCCCGGGGTTTTTCGAAAATGGAGATGTCTTTTGCAGTTGCGTTGAGCAGGTAGATCAATTTACTATGATCTTTCGTGAAGAGCGTGAACGGAATGCTGCGTGTTATTGCTCTCCAGGATGGCTTCATGAAAAAAACTGCCGATTAGAGGCAAAGGCAGAAACAAGCATGAAAGTTGTCATCATGACAATTTTGGCGATGGCGTACCTTTTTGGGGTGCCACGGGTGCTTTTGATGAATATCAAAAGCGGCAGATGAAACGGTTCATCTCGAACCGATTCATAAACTCACAGGTTGGTGAGTGGCAGGACCTTATGGTCATACGTGCTGAGACACGGGTGCTTTTGATGAATATCAAAAGCGGCAGATGGAACGGTTCATCTCGAACCGATTCATAAACTCACAGGTTGGTGAGTGGCAGGACCTTATGGTCATACGTGCTGAGACACGGGTGCTTTTGATGAATATCAAAAGCGGCAGATGGAACGGTTCATCTCGAACCGATTCATAAACTCACAGGTTGGTGAGTGGCAGGACCTGATGGTCTTACGTGCTGAAACACGGGTGCTTTTGATGAATATCAAAAGCGGCAGATGAAACGGTTCATCTCGAACCGATTCATAAACTCACAGGTTGGTGAGTGGCAGGACCTTATGGTCGTACGTGCTGAAACACGGGTGCTTTTGATGAATATCAAAAGCGGCAAATGAAACGGTTCATCTCGAACCGATTCATAAACTCACAGGTTGGTGAGTAGCAGGACCTTATGGTCTTACGTGCTGAGGCACGGGTGCTTTTGATGAATATCAAAAGCGGCAAATGAAACGGTTCATCTCGAACCAATTCATAAACTCACAGGTTGGTGAGTAGCAGGACCTTATGGTCTTACGTGCTGAGGCACGGGTTTTTGATGAATATCAAAGGCGGCAGATGAAACGGTTCATCTCGAACCGATTCATAAACTCACAGGTTGGTGAGTAGCAGGACCTTATGGTCTTGCGTGCTGAGACAAGGGTTCTTTTGATAAATATCAAAGGCGGTAGATGAAACGGTTCAACTCGAACCGATTCATGCTTTTTGATGCAGATCAAAGGCGGCAGATGAAACAATTCAATGCAAAACGGTTATTTAAACCTTCGTATCGCGTTGGCGATACAGTTTTAATACGGATTTCTAGGGGAAATCCGGGGTACAGAAAGTTGAAAGGTCGGTTTCGGAGTTTGCCTTATAAGGTGGTAGAAGTCTTGCCGAACGATCGTTTTGACGTGTACAAAAGTTGAAAGGTCGGTTTCGGAGCTTGCCTTATAAGGTGGTAGAAGTCTTGCCGAACGATCGTTTTGACGTGGTGGGTACCAGACCCAATGGCAGCACTCACAGAGTGATGGTCGCATATGAAAATATGAGGAATTGACCAAATGAACAAATTTCTGCAATGGTCAGGAAGGGCGAGCAGGGTAATCTGTTTGTCAGTACCATTGTGGGGTTGAAAAAATTTCAATCCCTCTAATATTTTTTTTTTCTTTTCTTTTAGCTTCCTGCTTTGAGGTCAAAGCAGTGGTCAGTATGGCCGTGTTAGCAGCATATTTAAATATTGCCGCTCATCTGCCGCCAGAGGTACTGCTATCGCCTCTGGCGGCCAAAAAGGAAACTACACCAGCTATTGCGGTCGGTAAAGAAGGGACGCTTCCTGGCTGGCGGCAATGGAGAAGATCTACCGACTGACACGGACAGCCAACGGCTGGATTTACAAATGGCGGAACACGGAATATAATCTTGCTGATTCTTGAATGTTGTTATTGTCAATTAACGTGGAGACAATATATTTCATCATAAATATTAACTTAGCGTTTTATTATTGCTAACAATATATTGGTAAGCTCTGGCGTTATGAATGAGCTGTGGCGTTATGAAATTATGTATCATACGTTTTCTGTCGCTAACAAAATCGAGTTATTGCAAACGTCAAACAAATTGTTACCTTGGAAACAATGTTTTTTTTTTTTTAAATTAAGGCTTAAAAAGAGTGCTTTGTTGTGATTAAAAAGAGTGCTTTTTGGTGTCGTAGTTAATATCTACATATCTCTAAAAATGTTTATTCTCCGAACAAAAAGCATAATGTTGCTATAAAGCATAGCTTTTGAAGTGGACTGTCATTTTCTTATTTTTTAGGTTACTCTGGATTCAAATATGAATAAAATACTAATAAAGGTACTTAAAATAAATTTCTATTTCTATAATTAAAATATTTTCTGAAATAGAATTTTTATTTGCGAAATATCAGTCTCAAATTTTGAAATGTTTTATTAAACAATAGGTAATTATTTTCTATTAGACAAAATAGCAAGAATAATAACAATTATGCCGGTAATTTCCCACTAATACTATGCGAGCGAAGCCGTGGGTAAAAGCTAGTGACATTATATTTTAATTAATTCCCCTGCTAGATGAGCCCTCTATTATAATCATGGTTGTAGAAATTTTTCAAATATTGTCCGGTTATTCATAACTCGAGAATGTGTGTTTCTTTTTAGAAAAAAATAAATAGTGAGTGAAACATTAAGTAGGTACCGTTTCTTTTTGCTAACAAATCAAAATAGCTGGCTGGAGTATATTTAAATCTTACATGTTTGCGAATAGATGAGAGCATTGACATCTTCCTGTGAGCGGCTGCCCTTGTTGGGAACGGACAGGGGCACAGTGGGGGGGCGACAAGCGAACAGGTCCGGCGTGCTGTGGAAGTCTCGGCGCAGCTCTCCCATGCCGGGGATACGGGGGCCCGTGAACCTACCCCGATTTATGTTCTACAAAAAATAAACAATTTGATAGATTTGATGCACACTTTTAAATGTTTTTGGCTTTTAAAAATACTGAAATTTTCAATGTAATCTATCCTATCACGCGGCAGTGTCCGTGCTGCGTGTTTTGGTGAAACTTCATGGGTCACATATTATGCGACATCTGCATACAGGGATAGCCGCCAATGGATCATATATGCGACAGCGTGGATCAGGTTAATGCTTATTTTGATGTTGGTTGATGGCTAGATGATATTTTTTATTTGTATGTTGACCTTTTTCACAATAAACAGTTAAATATGAATGCAATATATTATTTATAATCTGAAGAAAGTTAGGTTTTTTTTTTTTAAGTTCTAGAGTGTTGATTTTTCTGCATTTTTTAAGATGGATGTCACATAAAAATTTAACAGAGGTTGGAGCAGTGGCGGCGTAAGTGGGGGGGTGGGGCGGAGGGTGCGGTCCGCCCCGGGTGCCAAGCACCAAGGGGTGACAATGACAACTCACCCGTACAGCCAAAGAATGCGTACAAAATCTCCCTTTGTAAAGAAATATCAATAACTACCTAACTACCTACTCTTGTATCGATCTACTTACATATTTTAATTTATTTTCGAATAGAATTCGAAAGTTTGTAATAAAAATTAAAGCTCTTAAAAATTTTCTTTAAAACCAACGGAACCAAATATGTAGTGGAAAAGGCTATTTGCTATGAAACAAAGAAAATGTGGAGGAGATTTAGAAAACGTATGCCTGGAGAAATGGCCCGAGATGCTAGACTTACATTATCAGAGGAGCAGCAGAGAGCAATGTTAGAATGTCATGAAAGATTTTACGAAAAACTAGACCAACGTTAAAGGGCAATGAATTTTATTCTGGTTACATTTGGTGTTATGCAGCCTAAAACGTTGGTAACATCACCAGAAGAAGATCTTCATGGAATGGTTCCAAATCTGTTCAAAAATTATGACGAATTTTCAGCAGAAGACAGATTTTACGATTGAGGTGCCGTTTGGAAACCGCTCTCATATTCATTGTAAAATGGGGCTATTCTGAGTCTATTCGAAGTTTAGCGCTATGTCTTAGATTTTTTTTTACAATTTGCGTTTCGGTGGCTTCATGTGAAAGAAGCTTTTCAAAGTTAACATTAATAAAATCTTACTTAAGATCCACAATAAGCCAAGCGCAACTAACCAATCTTTCGATTTTATCAAATGAAAGAGACAGGAAAATCAATTTTGATAATGTGATCGAATATTTTAGTAAAATAAAGTCTCATAAGCATGTTTAGTTTTTGGTGTTTTATTTTAAGAAGAAGTGCTCAATACAAAACCGCCCGGGTGCCAATCTACCCTACGCCTTCACTGGGTTGGAGGTGCCAATTGTAAAAAAACGCAAATATCCAAGAAAGTCAATTGTGTAAACTAACTAACTTAACTGTGGGTTGGTGGATTATTATTGTATAATATTGTAAGTCAACATGTTATATTGTCTGATTTCTTGAATAGGGAACGAGTTTACAATAAACCGTATACATACACACGAGGTTAGGATAATATTCATTGTAGACCAACATTCTTGAAACAGCTGCCTTTCTTTCTATATTGGAAGTAATATGGAATACATGGAGAAATAAAACAAAAATGTTAGCAAATAATACATAAGTCGAGACAATTCAGTTATTGTAAAAGTAACCTGAAGTGATAATGTTTGATAATTTAAAGAGTGGTGTGTTAATGATAATTAACTTACTTTGACTTTAGATCTTTTCATTTCAGCTACGCTAGCATACACTCTGGCCGAAGTTATTTTGGCGGGAGAATGCGGTGGAGACGTGAGGCCATCCTGGAAAGCTGACGTGGTCATCATGGTGTTGTTGCCATACCTAAAGAATAAAGACAAATTCATGATAGTAAGTAAAAAAATGCATTAATAATAATGTACCTAAATGCAAATAAAGATTTAGTATGTGCTGCAATGTTAATGTCTTCTCAGGCAGTGGTCCGTGACTTTTTAGTGAACTGGTAAGATTGAAAAAAATGATTCTTTCAGTATGGGGAGGCCATATGCCTCTGAAGAAATTGGAAAATTTCATGGAAAAATAGAAAAATTAAAAAATAAAAATTTATTTTTCACAATCAGCGGAAGATGATAATAAAAATACCATTTTCAAATATTCAGAGCACAATTTGAAATAAGAATTTCCCACATATTCTGAGAAACTCTTACTAGAAAACTTGATTTGATGAACACAAGCACAAGAATACACAAACAATACAGCCTTTGCATAGATTCAACTTTAACAGCTGGATTGCACTCTAACCATTTTTCCTTTCCAGCGTCGATATAATGTTTTTTTTATTTTCTTAATTTCAATTTTTTTAATGGAAAATCTAACATTACAATAATATTGTATATTTTCAGATTTCAACCACTCTAGCTCACTCAAAAGTCACGTACCGCCACTAAGGCGAGTGTAAGTGAAATGGAGCGCTGGGCTATAGGGCTAAATGAAACATTTGTTTCCATTCAAATTTGTATGGAGGGCATTTCTAGTTTTCTTCTTTATTCTATGGCAACTTGTTATCCGCTGGAGCGCTTTTTGCCACAATATGGCACTATTTAAAATACCTCGGATTGCTTTGCTGTCAGTTTCAGGCCAATTTTCTCTAGATGCATTTGAACTTAATTTGAATTATTAAGTTAAGGTATGATTTTTCTAATGTAGGCAGAAAATATTCAAAATAATCACAAAAAAATCACGAGCAATCCGAGGAAACAGTTTTAAACTAGTCTGTTGCTCGAGTGGTTATTTAAAAAAAAACATTATTTACCCTTGTGGATTGTGTCGCTGCTGTCTTTGGAACATCTCCTCCAGCTCCATGGCGGTATTGCGGGTGACCTGAGGGCGAGCGCGGATGGAGGCGGTGCGGGGGGCGCAGGGAGTGCCGCCCCCACTGCCGCCTCCTGCGCCACCCTCCAGCAGGTGTTGGTGGATGGACTCCGCCGACGAGGACTTGGCCGTCCCCAGCTGGTCGGAACAGTCGTCTTTCTCGCCGCCATTTTCTGAAAATTAATACATAGTAATGTTAGATAAGAAATTGAAAAAATTTTTGGCTTTGACATTTGAACATTTTTATTTTGACAGTTGAAATTGTGATCAGCTGACAAGCATGTGACGGGAGTTTGGAACACTTTCCACCTTACTGATAATCGCAGAATAAGATAATACCACGGTAATACGAACAGGTTAGGTGAAATTTGTACGACTTTTGTATTCTGCGATTATGAGTAAGGCGGTTTAACTTTAACCTCACCTAGACACTTCTAATATGCTCAACAGCGCCCATCTATTATTGCTTTCTTTGAAATATCCCGTAAAAGACAATGACTTAGGAAACACTGCAGAACAAGGAAACTCCATTAGAAGAAACTTTCGTCCTCCAAATGAAATCATTTGTTGAACATTATGCATAGCTAGGTATTTTACTTAACATTGTTGTTTCACAGAATTTGAACAGTTCATCAAATTTTACACGTAAGGTTAAACGTCACGTAGGTACGTCATAATCTACGCATTCACAAATGGCGCCAATCAAATTATTTTAGGTTTTTAATGCTTTTTGCACGTTACGCTTTAAAATATTAGGGTAAATTAATTGTTCGCGATCGTACATATTTAATTAGAAAATAAATAAATAGTTTTGTCCATAAACAAACCCATATCTTTCAAGAAAGGCTGAAAAATTCAATTTTGTATCGGTGACTCAATCCAATATTGTATTTTTCAGCCTTTCTTAAAAGATTTGGGTTTGTTTATGGACAAAACTATTTATTTATATTCTAATTAAATATGTACGATTGCGAAAAATTAATTTACCTTAATATTTTAAAGCGTAACGTGCAAAAAGCATGTAAAACCTAAAATAATTTGATTGGCGCCATCTGTGAATGCGTAGATTATAACTTACGTGACGTTTAACCTTAAATTTTAAGTTCTGTGAAGTCTTATTTAAAAGTTCTATTATTATTTCATAATGGGCTGGTTGTTTCACGGTACTTGGAAAATAAAAGAACTTGAATAAGATGTTCACAGAACTTGAAATTTAACTTTGAATTTGATGGATATTGTTGAAATTCTTTAGTTTTTTAAATAGAAAAATTTATTTTTAGTTTTAATTATTTTTTAAGCTGAGGCTAAAAACGTAAAATAAGTTCTCAGAGTAACTTAGTGTGTTTAAGGTGTAGACCGTTTTTGAACAAGCGAAAGAAAGAATGTAATTAAATGGTAACCGGATAAAACACAATATGATAAAATAATAAGTTAGGTATGTTTAAATTTTTTTTTTCATCAACGTTCTGTTTTCTCATGAAACCTAATTAATTATTACCTAATCCAGCCACCATAGACTTGGCCCTCGCCTTGCCAACGCTCAGTGTTGTCCTGGGGTCCCTCCGAGGGGGTGCGGGTGCGGGTGACCTTCCGCCGCCCCCTGCCGCCTTGCGTGGCAGAGTGGCGTACTGGCGCGCCGCCTGCACCTGTGGTTGGGACAGCTGCGCCACGGAGCGGCTGCTGGGCACCCCACCGCCGCCCCCCGCGTTCACGGAGATGACGGTCATGGACACCAAAGAGCCGGAGTTGCGTATTAGGTCTACCACATGCTCGTGCGAGGCGGATGATACGTCCTCACCGTTGATCTGGAAATGCAAAACTCAATATAAATTAAGATGCAAGACTTGTTTTTTTTTCTCCTTTGCGGCAGTTGAATAATTCTGATGAATCTGTTACTATAATATCAAAAGATTTTAGTCAATTGTCATTGTGATTGATTACTCACATGTGTTTTACAAATTGATATTTTTGTAAATTTTGCCATCTTCTCATCAGATATATGTTCATGTATGTATTGAAATTTTTTTTTCAAATTGCGGTCGGAAACTTTCATAGAGGATTTTATTTTTTTATGTCTTTTAGATTTAAATACAAAAGAATATGGTAATTCTTGAGATCTATGTGAGCCAGTCGCGTAGGCTAGCTTAGGTGGCACCCGGGGCGGATAACGTGGTGTCACCCCCTCCCTCCCCAATATCGACTTCATAAAACATAAAAACATTATATCGACTTCATAAAACATAAAAACATTTTTCTTCCAATCCAGACACCCCCCCCCCCCCCCCCCCCCTCCTCCCTTGGTGAGATAAATTTGAGCCACTTCGTATATTCTTTTCAAGTAACGTGAGATTTTGATGGACCCCCCCCCCCCCACCCCCCCCAACGGGTGGCACCCGGGGCGGACCGCCCCCCCTAGATGTGAGCTGCTACCAAAAGCGAATAAATTAGCCTGAGCGGTTAAGTGGTTTTGCCAGAATAGCTACTTAATTATTACGCAATAGCATGTCAACCCCATAATTTCAGATTGTAACATTTCTCCTTTCTGCAGTGGGTAGAGGAATATAAATGAAGAGTAGACGAGTATAAATAAGGAGATTATAATCTTTTCCACCCAGTTAGCGAGCTGCCAATACGTTTCAAATTTTTCAAAAAAAAAAATTTATGATTTTATTTTATATTATTTTATGTGACACTTATACGAGACTGACTTATACAAAAACAAGTTGAAGAAACGACCCATTCTCATGAAGCCAACATCAACTGTGTTCCTCTCATGTCTTCACGCTTGCGCACAAGTGCACCAGGGATCAACGTCACTAGCTCCTTAGAGAAGGCTACATTAAAATACTTGTAGAATAGACTGAGCATGCATACATTGCGTCTGTGCATTAGAGACAGCATTTGGTCTGTTAACAATGAATTGGCAATCAGATGGACCGCCCTCCTTTGCGCAGAATCAAGTAGGTTTATCAGGTATTTTGGGGCTCCAGCCCAGAGTCACCTCCCAAACTCAATTATAAGGATTAGCAGCTGGTCACTTTTGAAGAATCTGCTAGCCTTATAAAAGACACCCACTTTCTTGGAATAATCAGTACAATGAACCTAGATTAATTCAAAATAAAAAGATTTCTTTCTCTCGTTAAAAAATCAACATGTTTCATGAGCGATCCTCAGGGTTTACTATAAACGTGGTTAAAACAAAGAAATCTATTAATTTTGAATTAAAATGGTGCCACAAAATAAGTTGGCTGTTTGAACAAGATTAATTATTTTAACATTTTAATTTGCAGGAAGTGTTCTCACCGCAACTAAGAAGTCCCCTTTCTTCAACCCTGCTATGTCCGCAACGCCCCCTTGGTCCACGTCATCTAGATATTGTAAGGCAGGACATCGCTCCGATGGTGTTATTTCCATCAGGGGGGAAGACGCCTTGGCACCGCGTAAAACAAAACCAAATCCTCTTGTCGCTCTATGCAACACTACCGTACGATATTCCATGTTATTAACACTGCAAGAAAGAGAAACAATGATTTAGATTGTGCGTTATGTGAGGTTAAATTAGTTGCTTTTTGAAATGGAGTTGTTTCTGCTTTTATGGAACGAGAACTGATGCAAGCAGTCATAACAGTCATCTCGCTATTTATTGGAAACCAGAACAAAGAACATAATTTAAATGAAATGGGAGCAATTTGGTAGTTTTTAATATTAAAAAAAAAATCAAAGGCAAAAATAAATGTGGCTGTTATACTACATTTTCTCAAAAATTACTCTTTCATGAGCATTCTTTTATATGTGTAAATTTCGTCTGCAGCAGCTCCTATAATCATATCGCATTAGGCTTGATGTAATTAAATTTTTATAATCATATGTCAGCAATTTTTAATCTGAAGTGTGTTTAAATGGCCTTCAAATGATGTCATATGCAGGTTTCACACCCTGCATTATCTTCCCACTGGAGCGACTAAGGTCAAAATATAGACCGCTTTTATTTTTCTGCAATCACTTTTTTTTTACCAAAGTTTTTGGACCAAAGTTTACAATTTTATAATATTCTTTTTATAAATCCTACGAATATGTGATAATCGACAAAAGATAGGTGAATTCATTGGCTATATAGAACTATCAGTTTGTATGTCTCCATATTCAAATTCGGAGGTTTAACTTTTTTAATGTGGGCGGAAAATATTCAAAATGACCTCCAAAAAATCACGAGTAATTGGAGGAAAAAGTTTTAAATCGCGCTGTCGCTCGAGTGGTAAATCAAAAGTACCCATTGGATACGAAAAATTTGAATCCATTGAGCGCTGGCGTATCCGACGGATAATTTGAAAACATACTTAGATTATATTTAGATATTTTATGTAGGTAATCTTTTGTATTTCTACTTAAGTTTTTAAAATTTTTTTTTATTGTATTTTGTATTTTTATTTATTATCTTTTGTATTTTTAGTTACTTTTATTTTTATTGATATATGTAATGATAGATACTGCTACCCAGCTCAGAACAGATATTGTCTAGTGAGTCGGGTAGCGCACATGATTTGTATATACTATTGATGTTAATAAACGCTCGAGTTACCGGCATTTAAAAAAAAAAATATATATACTTTCTGTTTTTGAGATTTTTATCCTCGTGCACTACAGAGGTTAAGGTCGCGTGAGATCAGTGTTCCTAAGAATAATGCATATTTTACAATTATTTACTTCTGACCTCTAGAAATTGTCTCCAGATTGTCCATTGATTCAGTTGTGTTTACGTGGTGGAGTAGAAAAGTTTTTTCGGAGATGGGGATAGAACGTTAAATCGTCAATTATCTCAACAATTGGATATCCAATCTAGCTGAATTTTGCTAAGTACTTATATTGTCTAGCATTCTATTCTATCTATGATTTTTGATTCTACGTGCATCATTAATTATTATTTATTAATGTACTACCCCCATCATTATAATAAACTTAAGGTAAGATCGTCGTGCGCCGGGTTAGTTCGTACAAGCATAACATTTATTTATTAATATTGTAATTATGTACCTCAGCCTAAGTGTCATGAAATAATAAGTCTTGTTGTGTTGTTGCAGAGTATGCGTACTTTGGTCTCTTTAGTGCGTATAATCTGATGTAATACTCACGTCTTCTTCAGTCTAGGTGCCGTGGCACTATAAGTCTTGTTGTGTTCCCGTCGGCCGTGCATGCGCGAGCCGGAGATGGTGTTGGAGTTGAAGGCGGCCAGCGGCATGTTGGGCGGGGCCTGGCGCAGGCGTACCTCCTGGACGCAGTGGGGTGGGAACAGCCCGCACTGAGAGTTGCGGCCCGCCCCCCGCACCACGCCTTCCAACATGCCGCAGTCGGTAGTGCCCGTTACTAGAAAGATATTCACAAATAATTAATAAAAGTGTCAGCGACCAAAGTGGCTCAGTGGTAGGAGTCTTCTTTGCAACAGGAAATTATGCTTTACGGGTAACAAATTACGTGGCTCCAGATTTTATTATTATTATTATGTAATGAGCAGGTAGCATTCTGCTGATGCGCTCATATCTAATTTCACAATATGTAGTTTGACAGTAAATGAGTAGTTTTAATGTTAAACCAAGTTAGTCCTTTCTTCTCTCCAAATGTGAATCCAATAGAGCTTTGAATTGGTTTATATTAGTTGCATCGATGACATGTTGTGGGAGTTTGTTCCAAGCATCCACCACTCTGTTTGCAAGGAAGTGTTTTCTGGGATTAGATGCAAAAGGCGTTTTGGTAATTTTTTTTGAGTGTCCACGGAGAATTATATTTTTATTAGTAGTGAAGATTCGTTGGATGCCAGGGCAGCTGTTGTCCTGCACTACCCGAATGGCGCAGTGAAAAATTGAGTAGGAAGCTCCCCAGCCCCCTTTTGTGATAAAAGGCCCTTATTGAACGCCTTGAACCGGGCGATCGAAGTGGCCCGAGAGCAGCCGAGCTATTCCCTAATTTTTGTGAGATCGATAACGTCCAAGATCTCCTGTCAAATGAGTGTCAGATTGTAGAGTTGGCAACGCTGGCTGTCATAGCTGTCACATATTTTATGAATGCGTGATTATTTATTTTACGTTTTTAATTGCATACTGTGGTAATTTGCACGACAAAGTTATTAAATAAAAAAAGCAACGGGTGGAGATGTCGAATATTCGAATTTCATACTGTCGTTTGGCTGTCATCTAGTTTACTGACATACGTTCAAGTAATACAAGTTTGAAGTTCTAAAGTCACTATTGCGACGATTGTACTTCGCCTGTGGTTAGATTTCTTGTAAATAAAGTGTTTTTCCGGCATTATCTGCCACTAACAATTATACATTCAGCAACTAAAGAGAATAAACAAACTTGATTCTCTCAAACAAATACGAGTGAAATATAATTTGATTAATTTTGATAAACTAAGTAATTCATTCAGAAATTTCGCAAATGTCAAATCCACGGTAGGTCAATGACATAACATTAATACTGGACGCGGGGTAGAAATATCAAAATGGGAAGCCAAACACAATACGATTGTAGCTGTCTCTATTTCTGGTACTTTAGTACTAAACTGCTACGCGTCGAGTAAGGTCGTGTCTTACCACTAAGTAAATTGTATTGCAAAGCACCAAAATGCGCTCCTGTGTGATGAGAAAATGCTTCAATTACACGGCAAATAGTCGAAAAGGAGACAGCGAACATTGCATCACAAAGTGACATAAGCATAACAAGGACAACCTACTAACAGTAGGTCGGTTCACACAGCGTCCCGCATTTGTTTTATTCCATTGGGAAAGATGGGGTAAAACGTACAAAGGGTAAAGCGTTCATTAATTTAATAATGTCGTTGATGAAAATTGTAAATAGTAACGGTCCTAGGTGTTATATGTGTATAGATTTGTATAATCATTTAAACCTATAACCTGTACTGTATAATAAAATATGTACTTAACAATACTCCTATAATAGTACCAATATTGTATTACTAATGATAACTCATATAATAAATATAAAAATATTTGCCCGTGTGTCTCGTTGTACCCGCCTTTACCTTCCCTGTCCATTGGGTAATCGAGTGAGAGTATCTTGTTATCTCAGTCACACCCATAGGTCACAATCAGTATTCGGCGAAGAAATTAATAAGCTGCCCGACCATATATCTATCACATTCACACACATAAATTCTTTGATTGTCTATCTTTATCACCCATGAATAAACTTTTGAATTTAGAAATAATACTGAAAACTGCTGAAAACAAAAGAGTGTTGCTTGCTTTCCACATTATATTGTGAGTATGTGAGACTATAACGAGTCTATTTATAATATATAACGTCATTGCGGTAGGTATACAACTTTAAACATACTTTAAGTGGTTTTCATATAATCATGTATATTTACAGTATTTCGTGTTTATGTTTATAACTATTTAAAAACGGCGAAGCTGGCTGATATCCATAGAAAAAGCAAATAACAGCCATAGAAAATCACCCATATTTGAGCTTATGACAGGCAGCGTTGCCAACTCTACCACCCAAATCTGACACTCATTTGACAGGAGATCTCGCACGTTATCTTAAGATCTCACAAAAATTAGGGAATAGCTCGGCAGGTGTACAAAATTGAGCTGTCAACGACATGTGCCCTTTGTAGGCGCACACTCCTCACTTTATCCACATTCAGACATAATTTTTTTCTTCATATATTTATTTTAACACATACTCCTTGCTTCATCCGCATTCACACGTAATATCGCTTGGTGTTTTAACCCGTTAGTTGCCTGCAACGGGTAAAAGCTAGTAATTAATTATGTTTATTTTGATTTTTAACTTAATGAGTACAACCTCAAATTGTAATATTTTAATTAAATGAAAACAACATTAGCGAAACTCAATCAAAAATCTGAAATCAGAAAAAGATACAATCACACCTAGGACTCAAACCCAGGACCTACGCCTTGTTAGGGCAGAGCTCTACCAACTGAACTAATGTGTCCTTATCCGATTCTGTCATATTTAACTGTATCATAATTTGACTAAGAATTACCAACATTATCTTCATTTTCTTAATGCATATTTCTATTGGCTGCTATCTTTATGTATGATTGCAAGATTCAAACCCGAACTAAATGCTATCTAGATATGACTTGGATAAATTTTATCCATTTTTATTTTTAATATGCTGGTAGAGCTCCGCCCCGGCAAGGCGACGCTCTTGGGTTCGAATCCTAGATGTCCTGGGTTCGAATCCTAGATTTTTATGTTTTCAGATTTTCAATTGAGTTTTGCTAATATTGTCTTAATTGAATTAAGACAATAATTTGAGGTTTTAAGTTAAAAATAAGTATTCATTCTAGACTTGCAGTCAAAGTCATTAGATATCGCATTTTCATTTACATTTTTAGGGCAGCCTCTGGCAGTACTGCCTTTGTTGGGAATCTCTGATCTAGGTTTTGAAGCCATGAAATGCAGGGTCATGTTACATAAAAGTATTTGGAACAAGGTGAAACAAAACCTTGTGATCTAGGAGGTTTTGCTTATACACACTTTATTTATGGTCTCGGTGTGTGGCATCTTCAGTTCTTGCTCATTGACATTTGGGCATTGGTCATATTGAAAGCCCTGTAATATTTTGGAATGGAACAGTTGTCGATCCTGCAGGCAGATTGAAATCAGCAGATTTGAAAAGAAAGCGGGCCATTGTCACTCGGACATCACAGTAGCCTCGGGCAGTAGCTACTTGTCTATGCCATAGCAACTACTCTCGTCGTGTGGCCGATCGAGGCAAGACGAGCTACCGATATGCAAGTATAGAACGGCAGTAGCTGTCTACTGTCAGATCAGCGGCTCGCACTGGGTAACCAGCCCATTAAATAAGTTTTGTAGTCACCTGAAAGTAACCTTCATCTGATGCTTAGGCAGCCTGGACAAGTATAATAATATTTTTTATTGACAATACTACTGAGCGTTTGGCAACCTACTCTAGTATTGATGAATTTCCAATATTTAAGAAATCATAAAAAAAATGTTAATATAGCATCGATAGTATTAATTAGTTTGCACCCAAGATGTATCTTGAAGACTTCAGAATTAGGTTTTCTTAAAAACGAATCAGCTTTACCTTCTATAATATCTCCTTGACTAATCCTAAGGTGTCCAGCGATGGAAGAGTCATAGTTCTCCAGGCACACAACGGTGGCGCCGGGTAGAGCCAGTGAACTGGTGGTAGTATCCGAGTTGGCCGTGCCCACACCACTTGAGTCAGAGATTATATCACTGGTGTCACCGAGGCTTTTGTCTGAAAGCGAAAAACCCACAACTGATATGTTATTAGAGGTTAAGCAGTGTTTTGGATGCATATTTTTATATAATATAGAAAGAACACTTGAATTTTTATATATTTAGCAATATCGTAAGTACATATTTATATTCTCCTGATTTTAAAGTAATATTAATTAACTTAAAAAGTATATTTAAAAAGCGTATCTGTATAACTATTCTCTATTGATTTCAACTATAAAGCACTAACACTATTTATGTATTTAAGACGTATAAAAAAAATATTAATACTAAATTTCAAAGTTAAATGGATGTAAAGTCTACATTAACCTCATCTGCGTAATATCAATTAGAAGCTACCTAGATTTTTAAGGAAAATATTATCAAGAAGCTGGAAACTTAAACAGCCAAAAGGATAAAAATGTCAATAAATAAACAGTCAATAACAAGATGTCTAATAGAAATGCACATAAACAGCATGCAGATTTATAAATGTATAAAAATGGGCGGAGAGAGATGGTGATGGTTGTGATTCAAATTCATCTTCCTCGGATATTAATAATATAAGCTTGTTAATTAAACACAACACATTTGTTTGTAAAATGAAATCTAAAACTTCATGTGTTTAGGCGAAAAGACATAGCGCTCCGCTGTGATAGCTCGGTTATAACCTCTTTTTCATTAACGACACATGTTACAGAAACAATGGTTAAAACGGACCTCTCACCGGCAGGATTGTGGATCGCTTTTTGATAAATAAGTCATTTTGTTTAGACGTACGACACATTCAGTCTAGACTTCAAAATAAAGACACGAAATAACAATGTGAACTAAAGGGTAGGTACCTGTGACGATGCTGGCGTTGTCTTCGTGGCTGGGGTGGCTGCCGTCAGACAGGCTGGAGCTGGCTGAGCTGAAGGGGCGGTCCGAGGGGCAAGGGGAGGAGGAGCCGGCGCGGAGCATATCCAGGGGCCCCCGCGGCAGGGAGGCCCCCGATGCCATGGACGAGCGGTCCCCCGGCAGGCCCCAGCCCCAGCCGGCCCCCGAGCGGCGCTTCGGGTTGTACCGGGGCGGCCCACGGAAAGGCACTGCAACGCGACGCCAAATGTCACTTTTGTTTGAAAACTGAAAACTACTCGAACGGGCCAGAGATCCCTAATGTTTGTGTGTGTGTGTTTTTTTAAGCCTCTGAGCTCAGAATTTAAAGATATTTGGCCACTGCAAAAACGTCATAAAATTCCAATTTTTTCCATGATCATTTGTACAATTCTTTTTGTAAAGCAGAATTTAGATTTATTTACTTTGATTAAAGAAGTTTCGAGCTGCATTGTATTTTGCATAAACAAGTTCGTTTTTTTTTAATTTAAAATATAAACTAAGGAAGATCATGGGAATTGAACCCAAGATTGTCATAACCCACCACCATTCCAATAAACCTCAACCCACTTACATAAGTTAGTAATTAAAAGAGCTTTTTTAAAAGGATTTACCTTGCAAACTCTAGTGGCATTTTATAACTTTTTAGTTCAATGAGCTGCACTGTTTTGAACAAACTAGTCTGGTATTAAACTATGATTCTGGGAATTCAACCCAATATCACCGTAACCCACATACATTGATAAACCTTTCCTCAAAAAAACTAGAGGATTATTCTGCAAGACTCGGATACTTTGGACTAAACAAGAACAGCTTTGCCAATAAATCTAACATTAAATATTATGTGTTTGGGGGTTTCGATTGATAAAAAATATCACTGTGATTAAATCACTTGTATTCAGACTGTATTTTTTGATTTGTGGTGAGAATAGTGAGGTATTTTGTTAATTGATTTGAAATCTAATAAAATATGTAAAGCAATTTTGTTAGAAAAAATATGAATAATATAAAATAATTTTTACGCAAGACGATATTAAAAGCGAAGTAACCTGTAAATAAATGGCTTATAATAATAATATAATCTAAATATTGAATGAAATACAATAATTTTATTATAGTGTAATTATAATATTGTTAGACACGATTTGAAATTTTCACGGCCAAAAGTATAATCGTGATTTGTTTTTGGGTTATGTTCTGCGCTACCTTCATCTTCAGCCAACATTTCTGAAAGCGTTATAGTGTCCACCATCATTATACGTTACGAAGCTGCCCTGAAAATGGACTGTAGACATTGTCTGAAACGTTGTCCAAAGAAGGAGGTAGCGCAACACACCATAATACCTCAAAAATAAATCATTATAATATTGTTATATAATATGATAACCATGATGTGTACGTATAAAAATTTGCTTCAATAGTGCTATATTTAAAAAAAAAATCTTAATTAACTGAATAGTAAAATGTCTAACTGGAATTTCAAAGAGAAACCATTCAATTGTATAAACTGTTGGAAGTTAATATTAACCCTCATCAGACAAAATAGACAAACCACTTGAACGTTTTGTAATTAAGAGAAATCAGACTTCAATGAATGGTATAATATGCATTGACAAAGAAAAGCATTCATTACCTTACTGTCTTGAAAAAAAAATTACCTGATTTTTCCATTTTTCAAATTGTGGTTTTGAGATTAGCAAGCTTTGCAAATTATTTTTGTTGATTTAAATTTAGAAGAACATTTTATGTGAATTTAATTTACCTTTAATACGTTGTGGAGAAAAGATTTTCAGTTATTGCGATACCTAACTAATTAAGTGCACCACACATCTGACATCAACATTCGCCTAGGCTAGTCTGACATGGCAAAATGAACAATCATTTTATTCGAGAATTATACAAATCGACAAGATGCCGCAGACAATTGGCTGTATATTTTTGTCAGGTTTGCGTGAAACATTTTTTATTCAAAAAAAGGTTTTTTTCTCATTAATTAGAGCGAAAAACTTTTTTTTTACAACGTGTAAACTTTGTATCCACACGAGTTTTCTAAAAAAAGGAAATTTATAATAATCTTAAATTACTATTTTTCAACATTCATAAAAGTTAACCAATTATAAATTTTTTTGTGTCTTTGTAAATCTCCTTACCCACTCAGTTTTCACAATTAAACATCTCTGAAATCCTTTTGTTAAATGCTAACAAGTCACAAAACAAAAGGATTTTAGACCATTTATAATTTTTTAACGACGTAAATTACCCTCAAATTTAGTTCATCCTTTTGAAGAAGATGTAAAAAAAAATAGGAAGTTCCTGTAAAACTATGACTGCCGGCAGATATCGTTTTGGATTGAATTGTTACTGCAAAACGTAGAAATACAACCATCACCATTATTCAGGATGACAACATTGGAAGCATTTGAAGTCATTACCATGACAAACTAAGCGTAGATGATGAAAAAGATAAAGATGAAACAATGATTATAATATATAAATGCCATGCAAAACATAGGAAACAATTTCACATTACGCCAATTTGGAGCACATCTTAAACAGAATGTATCATAAATAAAATCAATCAAAGGCACTTCTCCGAATATAGGTAAACTGTGGCCAATCAATTATTATAAAACCACATTATAGAATGTTCATGCAACAACAGTAATTAAAACTACAAGGATAAAGATATTAAACATGCTAGAGCATTCCAAAAATAATACAAAACCATTAAGAAGTTCACTCACCAACATCGTCGGGCTTATAGTTCTTGATAACTTCTGCTAGTTCCATGTTACCAGCGATGACAGCCACTTGGTAGGCAGTCTGGTTGGCAAAGTTCAAGGCTTCTCGTTCACAGCCCCTGAAGAGGAGTTGGCGCGCACAGGAGTCCTGTCCGTTGACAGCGCACACATGGAGGGGGGTGTTGCCCGAAGCATTGCGCCCGTTCATGTCCGCTCCGTAGAACAGCAGGTGGTCTAGATGCTGAATCAAACCATTCCGGCAGGCCTGGATAATTGAGATTAATCAGAATGGATTATTTGCACTCATTGGATGTAAGAGTCAATTTATTATTAAATTTAGAAGTCATATAATTACCTGGTGTACTTCAGCCCACCCTTGTAAATCCTGCGCTCCGATGGTAGCATGATCATGAAGAAGGCTCTCACACAGCAGGGGGTCAGTCTTATTGGTTACCGATAGGTAGAGGGGAGTGAGTCCCTTGCCATCCTTGTAGTTAGGGGAAGCCCCCAACTCCAGGAGTGTCTTGACAGAGTCCAGGGAGTTCTTCTCGACGGCACGGTGCATCGCCGTGCTGCCGTCCTTGGTGCGGTAATCCAACAACGCTCCGCCATTTACCAGAGCTATGAGAACTTTTGCAGGCTTCTTTTGTGCACCTGCAATGGTTAGGGGCGTTTCTGCAAAGGAAGAAAGAAGAAAATGAATATCAATCAATCATTAATATCACCCAGCAAAATTATACTTAAACAGTGCAGGAATGATGAAGCAAGAAATATGAAGAGGGTGGCTAAAACAGTAATGACAAAGCAGGAACGATGTTGAAATGATAAAGCAAGAAATATGAAGAGGAAGGTTGAAACAGTAATTATGAAGCAGGAATGATGAAGTAGAAAAGATGAAGTTGGAATGATAAATCAATAAATGTCAAGAGCAAGGCTGAAACAGTAATAATTATAAAGCAGGAAAGATGAAATAGAAAAGATTAAGCTGGAATGATTAATCATGAAATATCAAGAAGAAGGCTGAAACAGTAATGATAAAGTAGGAATAATGAAATAGGATTGACGAAGTTGGAACGATTAATCAAGAAATATGAAGAGGAAAGCTGGAATATGAAGGAAGGAAGGAAGATGAAGTAGGAATGATAAAGCAGGAATGATAAAGCAGGAATGATAAAGCAAGAAATGCAAAAAGGAGTACTGAAACAGTAATGATAAAGCAGGAATGATGAAATAGAAAAGGTGAAGTTGGAACGGTTAACCAAGAAATATTAAGAGGAAGGCTGAAACAGTAATGATAAAGTTGGAATGATGAAATAAAAAAAAGATTAAGCTGGGATAATTATCAAGAAATATCAAAAAGAAGGCTGATACAGTAATGATAAAGTAGGAATGATGAAGTAGGATTGATGAAGTTGGAACGATTAATCATGAAATATGAAGAGGAAGGCTGAAACAGATGAAGTAGGAATGATGAAGCAGGAATGCCAAGAGGAGGACTGAAACAGTAATGAAAAAGCAGGAAAATGAAGCAGGAATGACGAAAGAATGCGGAAGCAGACGGTTGGTTACCTCCCGTGTCCTGGCAATGGAAGTTGGGGTCCAGCCCCTTGCCGCACATCTTGGTGATCTTCTCCACCTGGCCGTGGTTGACGTAGTCGATGAACCGGCGCAGGTTGGTCTTGGTGTGCACCGCCTTCAGCTGTTTCTCATCCAGCTTCAGCATCTTGTATACCCGCCGCTTGTACTTCAACTGCAAAACAATATCACCTTTTTTAAGTACATTCCGCCTCACAACATTCTATAATATATGGTTGGACTCTCTTGGGGGTCATCATATAAAACCGTTTATGATGCATACCTAAAAGAAGTAAATGTCACTGTTAGTTACGAGTATCTACAGTTATGGTTAGACTCAACATTATAACTGAAAGCCAATTTTATTTTGTTGTTGACTAACTTATTAAAAGAAATTGCACAATTCAATAAATTAATTATGATAATTTTTAACACAAAAAAAGATTTTTGCACAAATAATAAAGTCAAAGAAAATTATCGTAAAATCTTAATGTCAATTTTTATTAAATATATAAAGGAATACTCATACATGGTCCTTATCTTCAAGGGCGGATCCAGGGTTTTTTTCTGGGAGGGGCACAGGGGGGCGCCCCCCCCCCCAGGACGGATCAATTTTTTATGAATGCGAAATTTGTGTTTGTCAACTTTAATGGGGGGGGGGGGGGACTTTCCCACGACCGTACCGCTCTCGCAAATGCTGATTATCATCTTTCATTTGCAAGTGCATGAGGAATGCAACGAACAAAATTCGCAAGTCCAGCCAGAAATAGACAAGAGTTTGACTTATGTTCTTTCTGTTATTTTATTAATATATTTTAACAACTTTGATAATTTGATTTGCTTCTAAGTATGTACTGTGATGGAATCTCCACAGTGGCACAGTACACAAAAATACCCAGTACACAATCCGCCCTTGCTTATCTTATTTATATATTATGGAGGCATAAAAACTATATCATTAAAGATAAATTGCGCCGTCTAACTTAGGTACGTACTTACATACTTCTTACGCACCGGTTCAGTGTCGGTTCAGTTAAGTCGGTCTTAAGCCTGGTTTAACTAGTATACCTACATTACCTACGCAGCGGTAATAAGTCGAGTAACCATTTAACCATTAGCAGAAATCCGGTCCGCAGGTTTTTGCTGTTAGGCCCTGCGGACGGCTTTTGGTTCGGCTTCGCCCAGTTTGAGTGTTGGTGACCATTTTATAAATACGATAGGAACTGGTTCCAAAAATAGCCAGTTCCTCGGATCCACTGTGATCCAGTGACAATTAGTCACTGGGACAAAGTATCCGCGACAGGCAATGGCCAATGACATCATTTGTAATATTGTAATATATGGCCGCGTCAACTATTATTCACAACTCTAAGTATTACTGTCAATCTTTCCATATCCGGAGATTTGCTCATTCTACAATTCCGTAGTACTTATACCTAGTGGGGCACGTCCTCATGTGACTTGCTAACGTAAGTGGCGCCATCCTTTGACGAATTCTTGAATTCGAAACCGAATTACAAAAGTAGCTTTTATAGCGTATTAATAATATAGATGGCAGCACTTCCGTTTGTATCTATTTGTGAATAGAGTGTGTACGACAGGTGCAAGACTATTAATACTGTTTGATGATGCTGCTGATGATGATTCCGCCCGTATACGCACTGCGTTATATTTGTACCCCGTTTATAAATAAAGGGAACAAAATGTCATGTAAATATAGATTAGGAATAAAATAAAAGGTTTGATTGAAACTAACCTCAAGATATCCCACGGACCCGTTGAAGGGGTAATCCCCCAACCTCCGCTCCTCGTCCAGGAACTTCCCCGCCTTCCCGTTGACTGGCGGGCAGAACAGTCCATAGTTGAAACTCTCCTTGAGCTCCTGAAAACAACAGGGTAATTAATGGCTTTGCTCCAACCTCCAACCAAACCTGTCCGACATTTTGCGGAAATTATAATTAATATAAACAAGAAACAATGGACTAATGAAAGGGGTAAATGGTTATATATTATAGGGAAATGTCATGCAATTGTAATTGTAATGTTACAGTCGCTGAATTACAGCACAACTGAAAAGTAGATTATTAGAATCATTAGAAAAGCGTTACATACAAGATAAACAATAATTTATTGTATGCGGAAAAATGATTTTCTGATGACATTATCTTTCAAACAAGCATGCTTTTTACGACATTATCAATAACCGCGGTAGTTCTGACAATTTTTTTTATTGCAAAACCTTGGAAGTTTTTCTCGTAATAAGCTGGACATCATTTGAAAATCCTACGTCCTGCAATAAATTATTGTAGTTTAATATTCTCCACGGAGTATGAGCAACAAAGTAACACTGATTATATTTATTTTACGGTGCTCCAGATTTTATGTCCGGGTTGAATCTTTCCCAAATGAAAGACTAAACCCTTCCACACACTTTTCCACAAATGAATATCTAGTAAATTAACGGAATGTAAGTGTATTATATAAGAATAAAACAATACAAGAACAATACGTCAATCCACCCGAAACATAATGGGAAAATATTTCACCGACTCCAGATATTTTCATATCAGAGGGTTCGGCTCTGATGAAATCCTAACTGGTCCGATAAATCCTACTGATCCCTCAATATAAATATTTAAAAAATCTTTCGTAATCCTACATGTATTTAAAATGACCGACTTTTGCATTTTTATGTACAAATTTTTTGACAAATCTAATACGCCTAAATTTTGAATGAGAGAAAAGAATATTATTATTATTTTAATTTTCTCTATTGTTGAAATTGGTATGAACTTTATGACTCAATGAATAATAACATTTTGTTTGATCTCGCACTTTGTTGTTAATTCATATATTATTTTTTCTACAAATTTCTATTTATTTTATTTTGTTTTATATTTTATATTTTGCTTTTACTTCTGTTTGGTAATGAGTATAATGACTAATGACCGATATTTATGAGCATCACTTTTATTAAATTGTGAAATTATTAACCTAGTAGGGTTAATAATTACATGCTAAACAATGCATTTTAATTGTGAAGAAGCAACCCCAAGTGGTTCGCTACGTTTGGTGATTTAGCAGGGGTGCCCGGGTTCATGGGGTGAGGTTTGTCTAGGTCTTGGAGGCGGATGACCAGGACACACTGAACCCCAGATTCCTACCCACCCCTTCAACTCTTGTCCTTCCCAGAACTCTCCTCTCCTTCATTTCTCTTAAAAAGACCCCTCCACACAGCATCCCCAAAGATGACATAGGCACTGAGGCAAATTATTTTCCTCAGGGCCTCCCGTGTGGAACTCATATAAAAAAAAAAAATTATTAATAATGGTTGAATGTGAACGAGGCAAGGAGTGTTTGGCGGTCCGTTCTCTCTGAATATCCCTACGGGAAACGGCGTGATGGTTAGTTCATTAGTTAGTTTATATTATTATGTTCAATTTGCCGGCAAATTATATGAGAGGGCGCTAGTTAAATTGTACACCAAATGCTTTGTAACTGACACATCATGATTCCCACAGAGACATAAATACTCGTACTGGGTAAAAACACTTTCATAATAACAAAGCACGTGCGATAAAATGTGTTTTATTTATCCACATTTACGTGCTCCACGATCGAGATGTTAATCAGCCATAATATAATGTGCAATAGGTATAAAGTATGATTATGATTATGAGAACTTGCATAATATTCCCGCCACACGGAAATTACAAAAGCGAACTAATAAAATAGCGCAATTAAAATCTTCGACGTTAAATGACAAGTCATGGAGCAGGATTTAATCTGGTCCCAGAACAATTAATAAGCAGCTTAAAGTTGCATTGAATTTTTATAGATTGAAGATAACATAATGACAATGACAATGACTAATGACTAAATCTAAAACAATATAATACTATTATCAAAATCGTTTTACAAAAATTGTTTATCGCCAAATAAATAAATTGTTTATTTTGTTTTAATAGATTTGCATAATAACGTAATTGATTCAATGAGCAAAAAAATCACTTTATTGGCTTAATCCTGATTTATCTATGATACGTAATTTAGGTAGGTGGTATCACAGCTAACAAATGTCGTCGACAGTGCTCACACATGTGCATTGCTTGCATACATCATGGGTTTTCTACTTCAGAAAATGAAATTCCAACTAGTATAAAAAAATCCAGTTTGAAAAGTTTTTCTATTGTTTTTAACAACATTTTGAGTAAATTAATGAAAAACTTTAGCTATCTGTACCAAGGTGAAACAATTAGGTCATGATGGCTAAACTGGAAATGAATTATTAAAATCCACTTTGTTAGATAGTACCTACCTAAAGTAACTGTTGATTTTAGATAATACTAGCTGGGTTACCCGGATTCGAGTGTTCTGGAATGTTCCACAATAATGTTCCCGATTCCCTTCTCCCGAAGTTTTCACGAAATACTCCGCCACTCCTTCCAGAACTTTCTAGAGCTCTATGGAAACTTCTAGAACTTTCCAGAAAACTGTTCTTGAAATTTCTAGAGGGCGAAACCTCTAACCCTTATATCTTCAAAAGCACGCCCTTTTGGTAAAAACCGTCATCCTGTAGGGGGGAGGGGGGGGGGGGGGGGGGGGTAGAAATCTACCACACCATATAACCCCCTTGATCGCACCGGGACTCGTTTCCGAGTTTTTTACAATATATATTGATTATTCTTGACAAAGGATGGCGCGAGGGGTGGAAAACGTCGAACGAAACAGTGACGAAGGCGTGACATTTTTATCTTACCCAAATAGCAAGATAAGAAATAGTAATTAAAAGATAAAAATCGGAGAATATGGGAAGCATTCTTCGTGATGCAATCAGTTCAATGACATTCAAAATATTCAGGCACATGCGCTGATATGTGTTTAGACAGCAAACTTACTTACCAACTGGTACAAGGAAATGTACTTACTTATTGGGGTGAAGAATTCGGTGTACCTAAATAACGTAAACGAACCAAGTTATTCAATAAAATTAAACGTCAATCCCAAGTGATCAATTACGTAGTCGAAACTTGTAACGATTTGTTACGACACTACAATTACTTTACGTTTCGGGAATCAAGCACAACGCCCCAGTGATTTGAATAAAATACACAGAATATAATTTTATGTTGACTATTCGTTCTTATTCCATGCGGATAAATATTTGCAAGACCATTTCAGTAACCACGGTCATCTCCATAGTAAATACGCCGATCGATCAATGCGCGTGCTCCGGTATAATCGTGTATAAACTAGATCAGACAAGCGTATTTTTGTTTGATACATAAAATCACTCATGGTTTCATTAGAATAATTGCAGCAAGCCAGTAGGCAAATTGTGATCGCTCTCGCATCCTGCTTCGACGTATCGACACGCTGAGTTATAGCTGTCTAAGTGGTTGTAGTCTATAATGTGGATACTGGATACTGCAGGCAGGGCACTTTGTTATCATGGGAAATTATGTGAGATGTGAGACGAGCGGAGATCAACAACTGCCGTGGAGTCTGTAGTCTGTAGCTTTCATCAGGAATGTGCCTCCGTTTTATGGCAAATGGAGACGATCATTTATAGTCCTGTCGCATGTGGAAGGAATGCCATCCAGGCTGAATACAAGGGTGGAGGAACCATTCGAATAATGCAATATCGTGATAAGCAAACACGACAAATGCATTTTAATGCTTTTGGTGAACAATAATATCCAAAGGAATTCTATCCGTTTAAAAATTAAGCAGTTTATGAAAACATTATCAAGCGGTATCACGTCTTCGAGAGAATTCCTACTAGTACAAGGTGGCTTTGAAAGAGAAAATAAAAAAGCTTTATAACCTGTTTATTTTCAATCAGTTGCTAGTAGAAATTGGTAACAAAAATTATACGAAGAGGTGGAATTTAGCGCGTCCTTTGGTGTGAATGGTAAAAAGGTTACACACGTCCAAATAAATACATTCTGAGGGTAAACTCGAAGCTCCCAAGTACAAATTGGCGGACGTGCGACCAAGGTCCGCCCTTTTCTTCTTACATTGATTACTTTAAGACACGTCCCAAAGTTACTACAATATTGAACAAATTATTACAGATAACATCCCCCACATAAGTGGATGAAAATGAATAAAAACATTATAATAATGTTTGGAATAGAGAATATTTTTCATTTAGTTCAAATGTCAATAAAGAAAATTGAACAGTGTTTATTTTATCAGATAGTTCTATTAACTTTATTTCTGTTATTATAAACAAATATGATAACATTTGGCAAGCTAAATTGTAATAATGAAACCCACATTTCAATTCCAGAGATAAAACTTTTGATGAAAATATTAAGTGAATTTTTTCAATTTTTCATTTGAAAAATCTCATATCTTTCAGTCGGCAATGCCAATGCCTTTCAGTTTGCATGAAGATAAAATAGCCGCATTGAACGTGAAAGCTCAGGTGAAACCGGCATACCTACTACATTTAGGTCCTACATATTTGATGAGAAACTTTATACGTTGGGCTTTAGGCTTTCAGAAGCCATCATAAGTAGGCTTATGGATTTGGCATATTTCCAAGAGCCATTACTTGCTGGGGGAAGTTTGTCTTGAAAGCGGTTTTAGAAAGCTTTTAATGTTATTAAATTTGTTCCCCTGTTAATGATAACATGATGGTTTTTTACAAGATAAAGGATTTTTATATATTTATTTTATTTTAGCGCCTACATGAAATATTGTACATACAAAATATAATGGTAAATTTAAGTATAGATATGGTATTTCAGTGACCGGTAGTCCTCCCCACTAAGAGGTCGTGTGCCGAGGCGGACTTAAGTTATTTAATTATAGTTAACTAGCTGGGGTACCCGGCTTCGCTCAGGGAGTTGATATGAGATTGAACTGACGTTCGAACCCATGACGGATCTCGCTTTGTATACCCGTACCAATGGGTAGACTCACCCATACAAAAAAGGCTTTGAATGCTTCCACGATGTTCCAGAACATTCCACAACATTCGAGAGTGTTCTGGAATGTTCAACAATGATGTTCCCGATTCCCTATTCCCGAACATTCCACAACATTCCAGAATTTTCCGGGATGTTCTGGAATGTTGTGGAATTCTCCCAATCTTGAATGTTCTAGACTGTTCTAGATATTTCTTGAGGGCGAAACTTCCAGCCCTTATATCTTCAAAAGCACGTCCTTCAGGTAAGAACGGGAACCTTCTTCATGGATGGGGAAAGAGGGCTACCGCACCATATAACTCCTGGGACTTGTTTCTGAGTTTTTGCGGGATGCACACTTTTGTGCACTTTCTCATATAAATATTGATATTTGTCTTCTATGCCTTTTTCAGCGTTTTTTCATTAAACTCGTTCAGCCATATTTTTTTTCTTGATTTGTATTCATATTTTTTTTTAATTAGTTTTATATCTTGGGAAAGGATGTTATGGAGTTTTATTGCAAAGTAAGGGTAGTTTCTTTGTCCGAATGTGGTTTTATAACTTGGTATGTTTTTTTTGTCATTTTTATTCGATCTAGTGTGATGGATACACTGCTGGATCTACTGGATAATAAATTTTTCGAGTCGTAGTTTTCAAGAAACTTTTTCATATGAAATCGTCTCTTTAATCTTAACAAGAAGGCGGTCATACGTGTGAAACGTAAAACAAGTAAAATATGCTATTATGATATAAGGTTCAACGTTCCGTTCAGTTGGCAGTTGGTACTGTTGTGTTAGTAGCATCTGCGGTTGGGAAGACTTTAGGAATGTATTTATGTAAGTTAGCGGGAAAAGGGCTAACCGAGATAGAGATATTGTACGGTGGCTGTGGCTTCAGTCCTCTATAGAAGACTGAGATTAATCGTGAGGAATAAATAATAGCCTAGGAGCGCATTCTTGAGATAAACTACGACAGCAAAATATTACCTAAATTATAATTTACTTAAATTCATTAGAAAAACTTTTCTTTTATTTGGTTTTATAAGTGAATACCGCACAAGAGTTCCAACTGCTCCCGTCTGGAGCCAATGAGACTATGGCATCCCCATTGGGTATGTTGTGAAGCTGGAGGTAGTGGGGAGAGCAGGGGAAGAAGAATGGGATAGATGGAGGTGGGGAGATGCCTGCCTATTCAGATCTGGTCACCAAATACTGCTAAAGCCATTTCAAGCGGCCCGCGTATTCCAGCAGTAATGCTCTTGACTCGCACTCCGAAGGCCGCGGGATCGGATCCCGGCGTGGCAAATAAATTTTATTTGATTAATTTGTGTTATTTTCACATTTTATTCATTTAAAATAATATATAGTATATTTGCGGAACGTTCCAGAGTGGAAGATACCTACTCTCAGTATCGCCCTGGTGTAAGACCACCATTCAGAATTGAAACGTTGCTTGAAATGGCTTTAGCCGTGTTTGGTGACCAGATCTGAATAGCCAGGTACTAACCCACCTTCCTCTTCCCTATCCCCTTCCCCTCCCCACTACCTTCAGCCTCACAACATACCCCAATTGGGGATGCCATAGTCCCACTGGCTCCAGACGGGAACAGTTGGAACTCTTGTGCGGTATTCATAGAAAAAAAAGCAACATTTCAATAATGAAAGGTGATCTTCCAGGGCGATACTGATAGTAGATATCCTCCACTCTAGAACGTGTCGGAAAAATAATATTTATTATTTTTAATCAATTAATTGCGAAATAACACAAATTAATCAAATAAAATTAAATTGAGCACACCGGGATTTGAACCCGCGACCTTCTGGTTGCCAGGCTCTCCGCGACTACGTAGGCTGTCAAATATTTTATTTTTGACAGTAAACATAGATAAAAAAAATATTTTGGAGTCGTATTCTTGATCAACGACATTTTTAACCTTAATTAACTAATTACTACGGCGTATTTTTCCTGTAGAGATAGATACATTTGATTCTAGGCTGAAATTATGAATGTCTTTTTTGTCATGACATGTTTTGTGAACGTGTGATATGTTACGCGCTGCAGTGAAATTTCTATTGGAAAATTTATTTAATAATGAGAAATATTGTAGGAAAATGAGAATGTGAGAAAATCTCGGCCAAGTATGCAAATAGGAAACTTCACCGCAAATGTTGCATGTTGCATGTTGTCATTTCAACAGTAGATACATCGCGGGGCGTGAACGAGAACATTTCTAATGTTATTGTTATTTCTTATTACTGTCGATGTAATATTTTATGAAACAAATACCATAATTTATGGAAATTTTTAAATTAAATATTATTATGGATGGAAAGAAAGCGTGCGATGTGAAGCGTTATTCCTTATTATTATTGTAGGTAAATAATCTTATCGCTTTATAATATTTACTGACTTAAATAGTATTTTCCCTCAAGAACGTAACAAAATAATCATACTAATATTATAAACGCGAAAGTTTGTATGGATATATGTGTGCTTGTTACTCTTTCACGCAAAAACTAATGAATGGATGTTAATGAAACTTTACAATATTATAGCTCATAACATCAGAATAACATAAAGGCTATATGTAATGGTAAGCTCTGGCGTCATGAAATTTGTATAAACTAAAATGTGTATTTCATATATTTTAGCGGCAGGGAGGAAAGGCAGGGGGAAGGGGAACGGGGAGGTGGGGTTCGCGGAGGGGAAAAAGACGAGGGGGGGGGAGGCGGGGAAGGTGAAAGGGACGCAAGGGAAAGGACATGTAGGGAGAATCAATTTATTTCTTTTAATGCCATTGCAACGCATGCCGTTGACCAGCTATATATACTTTTCGTTAGAAAGGCAAACAGTTCCAGATCTCTTTTTTACGGCATAAAAGACGAACTGCACAAACAACTCGGTCTTAGCACAAACTTCTTGTCTCTTTTACATTCCTATATCATACATGGTCTTCTGTTATTCTGACTCTTGACATAGCTCAAATATTTGATTCACTTGATCGTGTCATATCTTCTTTGGACGTCCCCGAGTTCTTCTACCATTAACATCTGCGTCGTATATTCTCCGTAAAATCCTTTCTTTGTTCATTCTACATGCTCAAACCATCTGAGCGTCCCTTTCTTAATCTTACATCAGTTGCATAGTTTGCGGATCTCCACATTTCTCACACGATCATAAATGGTTTTACCACAAATACGCCTCTGGGATTTCATTTCTACAGCATCCAATCTACTTTCATCCATCTTCAGCCAGTTCCATGCCTCACTGCCAGGGTTGGTACCAGCACTCCATTGTGGACTGCTAGCTTCGCTTCTTAGTTTTTTTTAGCGCCAACCGCGTTCAGACCTCCATCAATGGACTTATCTCCATTTACCCTTCTTTCAATATCTCTATCAGCCCTCTCATCTCTCGTAAACATCTTCCCAAATACGAAACTCATCCACCTGCTCCAAAGTATTCACCATTCCTAACACACTTTTTCGTTCTCTCTCTTTTAAACACGGTGGTTTTAGATTTACTTACATTCATCGTCGACTCATTCTTCATAGGTAGGTACATACTTCGTTCATCCTAGACACGAGAGCAATAAAAACATCTTCACTCAACTAAATTTGTTATATGTTCACCCATTTTTATCCTTCACCGATTTATTTGTGAGGCATACATATTCGTTTAATTGTGATTTACCAAAACTAATCTTGTAATTACGCCAGTGTTTTATGGAACACTTGTAACATTTTAGATAAAATGTCACCCCAACGAAATTTTAGGTTATAAATGTATCATAATATTAACCCTTTGAGGAGTATCGCCGCACGTATGCGGCGGCACTCAGACGATCCAAATAGAGTATTGCCGCATACGAGCAGCCGTACGACTTTATTCAGTTTTTTTCTATGCTATGTTTGTAATTTCGATTAAATTATGATTTATAGATAACACAAATATATTTGTCAAACATTTTTACGTATTCTTACAAAAATTGTTACGTATCTACACGCATAAATATAAATATATGTTACTAATTTAGTGGCTCTCAACATTTTATAAATAAAAAGTTTTCAATTTCGCCTGTCTCAACACAGGTATACCCTAGCGAGACAGGCATCGAATAATATATTGTAAACATAACGTATATAGATCAATAAAAAAAAAAATAAAAAATAAAAAATTTATTTTTATTTTTATATATCAATAGAAATGCACATAAATAAAGGGATAATAGTAAAAACAGAAAAGTGGACTAATCCAGTGGCTCTCAACATTTTACAAATAGTGTTTTAAAAAAATCATGAAATTTGTATAAAAAAATTACTACAGATGGTGTGCGAGTGGTTTGAAAATGTGGGTATTTTTATATGAAGGCAGGAGGGCAGCGGCGTAGCGAGGGGGGGCGTTCCGCCCCGGGTGCGACCCGAAGAGGGGTGACACTCGACTCCGATGAGAGGTGACACCCGACCGTGGAAAAAAACAGGCTGCAGTAGAGCCCGAAATCTGCACCGGCTAGTCGTAGACGGTTTACCATTTCACCCCACCCTATCCCACTACTATCCTATTATGTTTTTATTGTTGTATATTTTTTTTGCATAAATTTTTTTTTTGAATAATTTCTATTTTTAAAATGTTGAGAGCCACCGAATTAGTTTAACTTATTTTAAGACCTAACTTATGCTTTTTTTATTTTTAGTGTTATCTTTTTATTATTGTACATTTCTTTTTTTATAAATAAAAATTATAATTTTTTAATCACTTTTTGTAAAATGTTGAGTCACTGGATTAGTCCACTTTTTTATTTGTAGTATTATCCCTTTATTTTTGTACATTTTTTATATAAATAAAAAATAAAATTATTTGTAAAATGTTGAGAACCACTGAATTTGTCCAACTAAATTTACAATTCAATAAGAAAAGGTTATGTTTAGTAATAAAAAAAAGCTCGGAAATTAACTTCTGTAATAAAAAAAAGTAAGAATATAATTAATTAAACAGATTACAAAATTACGAAAAACTTGAAAAATAACTCACTCCCACGATGTAGATGACATAAAAATAACTCACTAATCAAAGGGTTAATTAGAGCATGCCGAGAATAGATATTTTATGATTTTTCCCGCCGAAAAGCAAGTGACATCACATGCACTGGCCATTCGAATTGATTATATGCATGTGACGTCACGATACACAATTGCGTACATTTTACCTTGTTTACTTTTAAAGCTCATAACTTCGTTCTTTTTTGAGATATTGATAAACTGATATCCTTCTCAAGATTATGTGTGATGTGCCAAAGGCGGCATATTTCCGCGGCAAAGGAAAGCACTCAGTGGGGAACTTATCGGATACCAACATTACCTTATTACCTTGGAGGAATATTGACTTCTGTAATTTTTATACCCAGCGGGAAACTCCCTGGAAACACGGAATATAGACTTCTGCCCTTTCTGCCGCAGGAGTTTTCGCAGACATATTCGTATTTAAAGTTGCGGGAATTATTAAGTTTCTGCAGGTGATTTCAATAAATGGAAAGATATTACAGACTAAACGGTTGGAATACAGGTTTAATATGTACTGCGCATTACCTGCCTTAACTCAATTCCTGTACAGCTCAAGTAACTTGGAAATCATGTTAAAATTGCAAGGAATTACTAAGAAGTACACGATTATCATAATAAGTTTTTACGACTCTAATAACTTTTGCGAAGTAATTTTTCCAGAAGTTCTTTTGTTGTCTACTTAACCTAAAAATCAAAATATTTTTGTATGTGAGTTGTATATGCACTGCTAAACCATTCATCCGATTGTGATGTAACTTTGGGAATTTGATATGCTCATGCCCGCGATGGTTTCTATATGTACATATAGATATAATAGCGAGCTCTGGCGTAATGAAATCATGCGTTGCTAACCATTCATCCGATTGCGATGAAACT
Organism: Limnephilus lunatus; assembly: GCA_917563855.2. Taxonomy (NCBI): domain Eukaryota; kingdom Metazoa; phylum Arthropoda; class Insecta; order Trichoptera; family Limnephilidae; genus Limnephilus; species Limnephilus lunatus. Next base: position 28,861,027 of record OU830592.1, on the reverse strand, counting down.
TTGGAAACAAAGAATTGATGAAATGATGTGCGCATTCCCGTGATGGGAACGCATACCGGGAAATCCCTAGTCTTACATATATAAATAGTAAAAGCGCCCTATGAATAGGCTTTTAAAATACATCCACTTGAATTTCGATTTTGTTTTCTTGAATGAATAAATGCAAACCTTGTGAAAATTAACCCACTTCCCGACATACGGTCGAGCTGAAATTGGGCAGAGAGACTCGTTGACAATGATAATGCATTCCATCAACTATTTTGGTGGTACTGTAACAGACACACACACGCGCACACACACGCGCACACACAAGCATTTCTCTGAAATTGGCTACTAGTCGGCCCAAGACATGGCACAACAAGGTCGAATATAAAAAATAAAATAAAAAAATTGTAAAAAAAAAAATTGTTTTTACGGGTTGATTTTCTAAAGAGTTTCTGAAGCATTATTTTTACGTATAAAAAATTTAAAAACCAAGCAACTAGGTAATGTGTTGTCAAATGAACATGATTAGATTGATAATATCAAAGTTCCATAATCATGGAATTTCCGCCAGATAGTTACAGTTTTCCTATTATTAGGGCGATATCGGATGCTTGAGTTTGGAGATTACATGATAATACGCATAAATATACTCTTACAAGATTAAAAAAATGGTACTACACGGGTATTATTATACCTACATACATCGAGAATATGTAATCTACAAATTTCAATTCTAACATTTTTTGATAATAATTAATAACCATTATCGGGGGGCTCCATCGAAGTCAGAGTCAAGTTAGCCTCTCAGAAGTTGGGCGTATTGTACAGGACCCGAATATACTTCAGATAGTACCCCGTATAAATCGCAAGTTAGCCCCACTGTTGGATTTTCTAGCCACATCTGGTCTGGAGCCCCAAAATTCCTGAAAAACCCTTGACTACTACTGGTATTATAATGGATGATGCTCCGAGGAACTAGTGTTATTGATTGTTTCGGCACCGGTGCATAGTCGGAAAACACGTCAAATTCGCGCACAACATAAATATGTACACGGTTGACATTTGTTACATGAGAACGGGTCACTTCTACGACTCGTTCTTGAGTTAATAATAATAATATTTGGACGATTTATACAGCGCCGTTTTTGTGAAAAATCACCTCAAGGGAACTGTACAAACTTATAATACATATCTAAAATCTAGAAAAACTACAAACCAGATAAACAATTAAAAACAACTTATGGCTAAAAATTGCATACACCAGTTCATTGATCACCGATACGAAAATATTTGTACAATGTTTTGATCAATGAACGCGATGCTGCCTGAAAATGAATGAATACAGGACCATACTTACCTGGGAGGTCGCTTGAAATTAACACTGTTTATTGTCTATTTAAAGAAATTTAGACAGATTTCGCATGCAGAGGACATAGTTGAGAGTTGCCTCTGTGTTGCCTCCCTCCTACTTCCTCTCCTCAAAAATACCCTCCACACAAAATCCCCAAAGATGACATAGACTCTGAGGGAAATTATTTTCCTCAGGGCCCGTGTGGAGTTAATGTAAAAAAGGTAATCGCTGTCATACGAGTACGGACGAAAAATAGAATGGAAACTAAAAAATCACCTAACAAACAGCGTTCAACTTCTTATTTTCAATTTTTGAGCTTGTCATTATTTACGCTCCATCTGTACGATAAGGCTAAGTTAAGTTAGATTAGTTTAGGTTAGGCTTGTAAAACGCGCAGAGCAAACCGTGAATATGCCGGTACAGCCCTGTAAAACCTTATACGAGTAGTTTTAGATTGCACATTATTTTGCGATTGAATTTTGCGAAATACCTGATAATTTGATAATGAAGCATTGTATTGCATTTTATATCTTTGCCACGGCAAAAATACCAAAAGCACAGAGTCATAGCTATTTAAAATAATTAATAATTAAATAGGCGCATACTAATAGTGTTATTACGGTTTATCTTATTTTGAAAAATAAGATAGCACAATACAAACGGATTAGATAAAGCAATGGAATAAAACAATCGACCACGTTGCTGCGGATCAACTGATAAAATAATTAATTATTACAATAATCATTTCGCAGCAAATATTTTTGATAAGCACATAATATAAAAATATAAGTAAATTCTGGATTTAGGAACCAATTATCAGCTTTTAGCGTCATTATCAGAACTTATTGCTATTTATTGCATTGATGCCAATAAAAATAAATACGTTTCAGGGGTAAAAAAACCATGTTTTACCATGTTTTGAACAATACAAAAACCATGTGTCGGGAGTAAAAAAACATGTTTTACGGTGTTTTGAACGATAGAAAATCGTGTTTTTCGTAAGCTTTTTATTGAGAATTTAAACAAGAAAATAACGATAGGTACCTGAGTCAATTATTTATAATGCTTTATTTTTTTTCCTTTGAAATAAAAATTTTACAAAAAGTTTTATTTTTATTTTTTACTGATCAAGTTCAATTTGTAGAACCCTTAATAATATTCATTTTAAAATAGTAAAAACGTTAATAAGTTTCTGACAATCCATGAGATGAGGGAGAAGTAATTCATCCACAGCTAGAATTTATTTTTCTACATTTTATAGTATTCATTTCCTGTTATTGTAGGTATTTCTATTATTTATTGACCAAGACAATAATTAGATAAAGGGACACTGTGAACGTGTACTGAAGTTCAAGAACTTAAAGGAGGTATGACCTAAAAACGCCATGAAAACATGTTAAAAACCATATTTCTGGTAACATGGTAGAGTTTTCAATTACCTCGATAATACTTAATTAATTTAACTGGTAATTGTACAATAAATAATTAGCGGGAGGTGAGATATCACCACAATTTTATTCAGATACTCATTATTATTATCATACATAGTTACTATTATTTTTTAAACTAATTTAATCAAATGGAGTTCTACGAATTAAACACGGAAACAATTAATACCCACATCATTTTTTGATTATTTCTTGTGTGTTGATTTTGATATTTCATGATTGGGAGATATTTATAACTAGAGCAGATCCGTGAAAAATCACCGGTTATTACAATTATTGTAGGATTTTTGGAGTTGTTTATAAAATATATTTGCTTCACCATCCATGCCTTTTAATAACAAATATGGTCATTTTATTTGTAATGGATTTATATTTCTTTGTTGAAAAATTCGAAAAATGCTTCACAGAAACCATATTAAAAGTCTTCGATTTTAAACAGTTCGATGTTCCAATTAAAACAACAAATCAATGCCAAAAATATTCTGGTTCATCATCTCAAAAAAGACAAACAGGCAAACACCTCACATAATCACAAAACCAGAATCAAGCAAATAGACAAGTTAAATATTCTGTAATAATATACTACCTTTGCAAAAGCTCTGAATTTTTAGAAGAAAGGGTATTTTGAAAAGAGAACAAAAAAAAACTCAAATTTCCACCCAGTATCAAACAAATTAAAATAACTACATTAATGACAGGTTGTTTCACAGAATTCAATTCTTCAAATATAGAAGTTATCCCTCAAGTTCTGTAAAATCTCTATTCAAGTTCTGTGATTATAACATCATGGGGCAGTTACTTCACCTCCCAGAACTGAAATAGAATCAGAACTTGAATAAAAATTTCACAGAACCTGAAAATTTACATCAAAATTTGATGAATTATTCAAATTCCGAGAAACAACCGTCCTTAGTACACCAAAAGAACTATTGGAAAAAGAATGGACTATTATATTAAAAAGATCGTCATAAAAGTTACTGAACAAAAACAAAAACCTTGCCCAAACCATGAAGTTGTACCATAGAGGTGGCTATAAACTTATTAAAAACCTAGTCCTCCTCTAAGCACGGGATCTCCTAGTGAGATGAACTAAGTAAAAACTACATCTATTTATGATTTATATTTCATAATGTGTATCTTATAAAAATGTTAAAATTATAATATAGTAATTAATTTTAGCAAAAAAATATTTTTTAAACTATAGAGACCTCTGAAATTTACCATTCGAATGAATACCGTTAGTAAACTTGAAAAATCATCTGTCAACGATTTGAACAAAAGAAATACACACTTCAAATATTGTATTTAATATAAATTTTAATAAAAATTAAAATTATTTTATTTCGCCGGTTTGCGATAATATTATAATATAAAAGGACGAAATAAATAAGTGACATAATTGGGATATAGATTTTAATGTGGTTTGAGCTTTTATAGGCTCTCAGAATAAACAGATTACCTGCGGAACACCACGTAGGCACTACTTAGCAAATAACTGTGCGTCGAAAAACAGTGCACTTCTACGTTATCTCTAATTAACTTAAGTATGAATTGATACAGCTCCTCATGTAATGACAAATCAACGAGTAAATTATATTGAAATAGAGCCTTTAGGCTGGCAACTTTGTAGAGATAAAATAATAATGAAAATACTTGAATGATTTATATAGCGCAATTTTTATGAAATATCTGTAATAACTGTAGGTAGTTATCATCATCAAGTCGGAAGATGTCTTTTGTTTGGTTTTAAATGAATAGGAAGCAGAGCCCTCTGGCTCTGGACCCTAGTTCGCAGTTGTGTTCATGACAAAATACACTATTCTACTGCAGCATCATAAGCGGAATTACATTGCCCACTCTCCGGTACAACGATTTCACAGTGTGGGAAATCAGTACACAAGTGATGTTGACATATTTAATACTAACTTGGCGAGTTTTGTGGAACTTTAAAAATATTTATATAAAAAATAAAAATAATGTACTTCTTCAAACTTAGCAAAATTACTTTGTGGCATCATTATTAATATAATGAATAATAAATACTTCGTTTAAACCACTATATAATTAACAATATCAACATGTTTCAATAACAATGTTATCTTCATCAGGACAAGATGTTAATTTAAAAAATAAATGACAAACAAGTAGGTATAGACAAATTAGAATAAATTAGAACAAAGACAAAATATTAAAAATTGTTAATAATAGCCATCTTTTTAATTTATTTTCTTATTAATACTTACAATAATTATTTATTTTACTACTTATTTTCATTGTTTGATCTTAAAAGATTTTAATTATCTTAATACAATTTTATATTTCCTTAATAATTTTTATATTTAATTTTGTACAACTATTTTTATTTTTAAGCAATAAATCGCCTCTACTTTTTAATATTTTGACTTCGTTCTAATTTGTCTATACCTACTTGTTTGTCATTTATTTTTTAAATTAACATCTTGTCCTGATGAAAATAATATTGTTATTGAAACATGTTGATATTGTTAATTATATAGTGGTTTAAACGAAGTATTTATTATTCATTATAAAAATAATATACACAGATCACATAGCATATCGGGCGATTTGTGTTACTTTGAAGACCTATTAATATTCCATCTATAAAAAAATGCTAAAAAGCTTCGCGTTTTTTGCCCATCTAGTTCGTTATTTGAGAGCTTTATTTTAAAATGGATGAATAATTAAAAATGCAGATTGTCAGCGCGCTGTTCCAGGGACAAACATAATATAAAGCTGAAATTGCCAACAAAATTGAACCTCTGCAAATAATATTTTTACCCATGATCAAAATAATGGAAAAAGGTGATCGATGAGTTATTTTCCACAAAAAAACGTAGTTACCTTTGAAATGTGTAGAAATTTAGGTATAGAAGTGTAATTTTCACTTTTAGAAAATAAAGTTTTTATTGGAAAAGGTAAGGAATTGCATAAATCGTAGTATCGGAATTTTTATTTTTACTTTTATGTGAAAACCATACAACCGTCCTAACTTCACCCAACCTTCTAGTGCCAGTGAGGCGAAGACAATCTCGACAAAGTGAGCGTTATGAGCGTATTTTGAGCTCACATTGCTTAAATTTACGTTTCTACTAAGATATATATATATATATATATATATATATATATATATTGACCTCTTCTCGTAATATGCTGATCCAGTAAGAAGTTATTTGACAGTGTTGATCCACCTTTAACACCGAATAACTTGGCTTTAATGGATTATTTCTGTATGAATTTGCAACAACGTTACATTAAATAGCAAGGTTGCCAGTTTCCCAGTAAAAGTAAACGAAATACTACACATAAAATTTTCGATGTTTGTATGGAAATCATACGCTTCGTAACTGTTGATCCGCCCAATTTACCATGCGTTGATGATCCGCCTAAATTGCCATGCGTTGTTGATCCACATAATCGTATATCTTATGTACCTATATGTGCTTTTACTATAAAATTGTTGATCTGACAATGACCAATCAGAATGGCGTTCAAGATGGCGTTATGAACGAAGCCTTCTGATTGGTCATAAAAAAACATATACCTATATCTGGTTTTACTGCTCATTGGTTGAGCCGATATGGAAGTTGCAAAACGTAATATTATAACGGCCGCGGCACCGACTTGAAAAATATATCTTTCTGTATTTTATAAAATTCTAATAATATACTTCCGCGGGTTTTTGTTGCTAGGCTCCGCCGCCCGGGAAACATTTATTGGATAAACACATCTGTCATACGTCATCCCAAGTGGTTCGATACTTTTGATGACTTAGCAAGGGTGCCCGGGTTCGAGGGGTGATAATGCGTTGCATTACGATCTTGGCTACGAATTCGGAAGTCGCAAGTTCAAATTTTGGCGTGCGCAATAAATTTTACTTTGATAAATATATATGATTCCTCGATAATGCATTGCATTATGATCCTTGACTACGAATTCGGATGTCGCAAGTTCAAAATTGGCGTGCGCAAGTAAATTTTATTTTGTTAAATTTGTATAATTCCTCGATAACGCGTTGCATTACGATCTTGGTTATGAATTCGGAAGTCACAAGTTCAAAAATAATAAACTTTATGTTGGTAAATATTTAGATATAATTCCTCGATAATGCGATGCAGTACGATCTTGACTACGAATTCGGAAGTCGCAAGTTCAAAATTGGCGTGCGCAAGTAAATATAATTTTGATAAATATCTACGTATGATTACTCAATAATGCGTTGCATTATGATCCTTGACTACGAATTCGGATGTCGCAAGTACAAAATTGGCGTGCACAAGTAAATTTTATTTTGATAAAAGTCTATGTATGATTCCTCAATAATGCGTTGCATTATGAACCTTGACTACGAATTCGGATGTCGCAAGTTCAAAATTGGCGTGCGCAAGTAAATTTTATTTTGATAAATATCTATATATAATTCCTCAATAATGCGTTGCATTATGATCCTTGACTACGAATTCGGATGTCGCAATTTCAAAATTGGCGTGCGCAAGTAAATTTTATTTTGATAAATATCTATGTATTATTCCTCAATAATGCGTTGCATTATGATCCTTGACTATGAATTCGGATGTCGCAAGTTCAAAATTGGCGTGCGCAAGTAAATTTTATTTTGTTAAATTTTTATAATTCCTCGATAACGCGTTGCATTACGATCTTGGTTATGATTTCGGAAGTCACAAGTTCAAAAATAATAAATTTTATGTTGGTAAATATTTAGATATAATTCCTCGATAATGCGTTGCGGTACGATCTTGACTACAAATTCGGAAGTCGCAAGTTCAAAATTGGCGTGCGTAAGTAAATTTTATGTTGATAAATATCTATGCATGATTCCTCAATAATGCGTTGCATTGTGATCCTTGACTACGAATTCGGAGGTCGCAAGTACAAAATTGGCGTGCACAAGTAAATTTTATTTTGATAAATATCTATGTATGATTCCTCAATAATGCGTTGCATTATGATCTTTGACTACGAATTCGGATGTCGCAAGTTCAAAATTGGCGTGCACCAGTAAATTTTATTTAATAAATTTGTTTTATTCCTCGGTAACGCATTACAATACAGTCGTAAGTTCATATTGTATTTTATTTTGATAATATATGTATATGCTCGGGTTCAAGGGATGAGATTTGTCTAGGTCTTTGCGGCGAACGGGTTTGCCCACCTACTGCGTTACGGACTGGATCGGGAGAGACTGGTTGAGGGAGACCTTTTTTCTTACATTAGCTCCACACAGGAAGCCCTGAAGAAAATAAATCCCCTCAAGGCCAATGTCATCTTTAGGGATGCAGTGTGGAGCGTATTTTTAGGAAAGGAAAAAGAGGATGTTCAGGGAAGGAATGGGGTAGTAGGTGTGAGTAGGAATCTGGGGGTCAGTATGTCTAGGAGTGACGGACGTGTGAATCCATCCCTCCCATTTCGTTGCAAGGCGATGTTCCGAAAGGTTCCATGTCAACTCAGAAATAAACCAACTCATTATAACTCAGAACCTCCTTAGAAAGGTCATTAAATGCTATGAAAATATAATTTTAAAAAAGCCGGTAACCCTAACCTAACTTAACCTATTCAACCTATGTTTTCTGAAGTGCTTCTCAGTATGTTTCATTATGAGTTGTTCCACCGTTCACCGTTCCGAAAGGCGATCATTCTAATCTAACACACTTCTACTATCTACTACACTATAAAGAGGTAAGATTTGTTTGTTTGTTTGTTTGTTTGTTTGCATTGAATAGGCTCCGAAACTACTGAACCGATTTGAAAAATTCTTTCGCTGTTGGGAAGCTACACTATCCCCGGTTGACATAGGCTATATGATATTTTCAAAAAAAATTAGGGATCGTTACTAAAAGTCCAATAATGTAACCCAAGGTGTATAAAAATTACCTAAAATATTCTTTACATCGCGTGCGCTGCGAAAACTATTAATGATAGAATAAAATAATGTAAAACGACTTTGTAGAACACATCATTATTTACAAAAAAGGTCGCGACAGCATATGTCTAACTATTATGGTTATGCCACAATAATTATTCTTTTATTTTAAAAAAATTATTAAAATGTCGCGCTTGAAAAGGCTATTTATTTGTATCTTGGTTTTAATCCTTATCAAAATAAATTACTTCATATTCAAGACTGTTTCAATATCTGTATACAACTTTTTGAATTATTTAATAAAATCTTTCTTTTTTATTGCTTTTGTGTGATATAGGTATGCAATAATACTTCAAACCAAATTTTTTTTACCAAGGTTTTTCTAATAAAGCACCGATAAAAATCGTCATCCATGAAGACCTATCTTTTTTAATTTAAAGACAATGTACTTAAATAAAATAGTATTCAAGCGTACGAAAACACACAACTTTTGAATAAAAAAACATGTTCCATGGATAAACCGTTGGTAGAATGCCAGTTTACTCCCTCTCTACATTTTTTTTATAATACATTACTAAACAACCTTTAGGCTAGTAATTCTGAGGCAAAATGAATTGGGATATGGAGGACATTTTTTTAAAATCGATGTGGACGGGGAATAATTTTAAATATGGGGAGAAATTTTAAATCGATGTATATGGGACGGGGTAAATGAAATACAGTTAATTACAAATAATAATATTATTTTATTTATTTATTTGTTTACGACTTGATGGATTTTACATGTGATTAAATTGTACAGGAGCATTATAACAAGTATATAGCATAATAAGAAGTACATAATACATAAAATAATAAACAGAGCATGAGAGACATAAGTAGGCACAACACAAGTGTTTATTTCATAAAAAAATATTTTGCATTATGATAATTTAATAATTATTATCTACTCTAAAAACAAACTAAATCTAAACTAAAAGCTACGAATCCGGTGGTTGAATTCCTTTGTACAATTCACTTATCGAATACTCATACCTCTCATACACAATGAGTATTCGATAAGTGAATTGTACAAAGGTTGGTTGAATTCCTTTGTACAATTCACTTATCGAATACTCATTGTGTATGAGAGGTATGAGTATTCGATAAGTGAATTGTACAAAGGAATTCAACCAGCGGATACGTAGTTTTTAGTTTCGTAGTTTTAGTTTGTTTTTAAGGTAGATAATAATTATTAGTTTATCATAATGCAAAATATTTTTTTATGAAATAATCCCTTGAAAAGAAGTTTACCAAATTTAGTCTCAATAAAATAATTAATAATGTGCAATAAAAGCGTCGATCAAGTATAAAGTATAATAATTTTTTTTTTAAATGTTACACAATCAAATACGGGTACTGTAAAAATGTAATTATATAAAATAAGATTCCAAATATTATAATCAATAATTATCAGCCTGAAACACTCATCTACATTGAAAAAATCTTCCGAGAAAAGATACTGGCCGCCAACGGGAATTGAACCCGTGACCATCTGATTGCCGGTCAGCAGCTCTGACCACTGAGCTATGGCGGCTTATCTAATACCCGCCAAAGCCATAAGCCGCCATAGCTCAGTGGTCAGAGCTGCTGACCGGCGATTTGCCTACAGCAACACATTTGAGCTACAGCTCAATTCTTATGAACTTTGATCGGTACGGTACTTGAACTACATTAAAAAATTGGTTTGGTTTAAGTCAAACCGGTAAACTACTATCCGGTGAACTTTGGTTTAAAGTGAAACCGGTAATCTACAATAATTTGATGAACTTTGGAGTCACACCGGTAGTCAAACAGTTGAGCTTTCACACCCTTCAGCCTCACAACATATCCCAATTAGGGATGCAATAGTCCTACTGGCTACGAGCAGTTAGTATTCACAAAAAATCTAAAACACGATCTGGTTTGGGAGTGTACTTCATAGTATTATTCATTTACTTATAAAGTTTTTCAGCCACGCAATATGTTGTATGGGGACACCGTAGTTCAATTGATAATAACCGGATAATGATTAATTGTTAAAATTATTAATCTTTTATGCTGACGAAGATAACATTGTTTTTGAAACATGTCGATAATATTAATAAAATAGTGGTGTTTACAAAATTACTTATTCTCATTGAAGCAATAATAAAGCCACAAAGTTTATTTGCGAAGTTTGAAGAAAAAAAAATTACCTACACTTCATATTTGATTTCGAATGTGCATCATGCACTAATTAATATACACGATAAACAGACGTCATGATTACAGACATTGCCAAGTCTGGCGGTGATTATAACACTATTCACATTGATTAATATTATAGTTTTCCCATAAGTTTTGGAGTAGAAAACTGTATTTCCTGTAAATGTTCAACAGAAATTATGGTCACCTCTGGTCGGAAATCGTTTGTTTACTTTTAAAATTAATATGTATCACAATATTTTAACCACTCAGGTATTTTGCGATTATGCAAGTTTTTTGTCTTAAACGAACTGCCAGATTTATAAAACTTTGTGTTATTTCCGCTTCACAATTAAGGGTCAATAAATGGAACATATCTGAACGTAGCCGAATACTAAAAACTGTCACACATCTGCCGGATCTGCCCTGATGAAGGACACTGCAACGCTGTCCGAAACGTCGGCCAAAGAAGGAGGTAGCGCAACACGGTATAACACCCCATAAACAAATAACAGAAAAAAACTAAAAACTTGAAACGTTTGTTTGAAATAAGGTTTCAAATTGTTATATTACAAAAAAATATTAACATTTATAAATATTAAAATTTAGAAAACAAACATAAAAATATTGTAAAAATGACTCACGCGATGTTTTTATGTGGAAACGGTACTAAAATCACTGATTATGTAAAAATAACACTTATTCTATTGAATAAATAAACAATTTTGTCACCTACCTTTTACCATTTCATACAAGAATATTTAAAAAATTAATAATGTCTAACAGCGCGTAGGTGATTTGGGGGTGAAAACTGTTTCTACAAAATTAGTATTTTTTATGTACTTCTATGGACAACTTTTAATAGAAATGTGAAGCATTCAATATGGATCTTCTACTTTTTGTTTTAGGGTTATCACTAGAACAATAACAGAGTTATAACGACTTCTGTGGGAACACACGAAAAAACGCGCTTATTTTACGGCTATTGTTATATATATTAACACGCTTACGTATCCGAGTGGTTGAAATATTCTAAAAACCATTGTATTAAAGACCGGATGTCGGTAACTTGATATATTCATGTTGCCGCTATTTAAAAATATATCTGAATATTATTTTAAATTTTTAGCAAATCTACAGTGTGGTAACAAATTCAATAAAAATTAATCAATTTTTACGATTATGTTTTATGTTAAAACTTATTTCACAGTAGCCTCATTAGTATTAATTAATGAAAATGTGGGCCGAACTGCATTGGCAAATTTTATTTATTACATAAACATAAAATTTCAGGGACAGAAAGAATCGACTGTGTACCAAGTTTCATCTCGATTATGTGACGGAAAGTGGATTTTTTAGACTTTTGAGACTCAAACAAACTCAGAATTCCAAGTAAATGTGATACTTAAGAGGAATATAAACGCTAGAAGTATTTCGATTCTCGTGCCTGCAAAATTTGCAATCGAGCGTCTTATTTGCGCGCGGCAAGTAAGCGAAAAAGTGGTTTTTATTTATTTTGTCCATAATTTTATAAGAGTGAAAAAAAGTTAGAACATAGAAAACCTCAAAAATGGTCTTACCCATAAAGGAGTATTTTTATAAAAATGTTTCTTGTATTACTTCATAGTTAAGTCATGAAAAAACATTTTTTTAGTGGTTTACGCTTATTTTGTTTTTGTTATGTAAATAATAATTTTATTCTAATTCCATTACATAAAAAACCTAGTAAAAGCTTCAATTTATCCGTATCATATTTTTTGATGTTGATACTGTAAGCCAATTCGTCATAAAGATTAATCTAAATAGGATTTCACGTATAACTTCACCTTAAAAGAACGCCTCTATATTATATGTAGATGGCGCGAGTTTAATTATTTTAGCGTAAAACTTTTTTTTTTAAGTTGTGCTTTAAAATATTAAGATGAATTAATTGTTTGCGCCCGTACAGTTGCAATATGAATATGAATAAATAGTTTTTTTGGTTTGAATAAATCTTTCAAGAAAGGCGTACAAATACAATAATGGATTGAATTACCGATACAATATGGTATTTGTTTGCCATTTTTGAAAGATTTATTTAAACCAAAAAAACTATTTATTCATATTCATATTACGCATGAATGGGCGCTAACAATTCATTCATCTTAATAAGGCACTACTTGTAAAAAGCGTGTTCCCTAAAATAATTAAACTTGCGCCATCTATGAAAGAGTAGATTGTGAAATCTTTTTAATATCACTTTAATATAAAAAGGCGGCTCCTTGGCCGTCGCCGTCGTAAGAAAGTATTAATTATGATTTCTAAAATATTTTCTTAAGTAAGGTAAAAACAATGATATAATTTTTTTTTTTTTAATTAAGCTAGTCATTCCCGAGATAGTATACTTTTAGTTAAAAACTAGCAGACCAGGCCACATGTTGCTGTGACTAACGAAACATAACGCCATCACAACGCCACGCCACTACCCAACCTTTATAATCAACGCCATCTGTTAAATCAAATCGACACCGCCCGCTTGCTGCCGACTGCCCGATGCCCACTGCCTGCTTGCCAGCCCTATTTCAGCCAATTAACACAAAACCTTGACAAATTATATACTCTAAAACCTTCCTCATGAATCACTCTATCTATTGGTGAAAACCGCATGAAAATTTGTTGCTTAGTTTAAAAGATCTAAGCGCACAGACAGCGGAAGCGACTTCATTTTATACTATGTAAAGGTAACACAATTTTTTGCCCAAAAAAATAACATAATAAATACCTACTCTAAAGAACTACTTTTCGAAAAAAATGTCCTTACTTATTAAAACGTGCTTTATTTTTTAAACAACTGATAAACAAAAATATACCACACATAATTTCATTTTTCTCAGTTAAAACGCAATTTTTAGTAATGGGATATGCGATTAGATGTTTTTAAATATTTAAAAAAGCGGGATTTCAATGGTTTTTACTTCGGGCATTCTTCATTGAAGTTCAAAGTTGATAAGCTTTTAGCCATTCCAAATAATAAAAACATCTATATAAATAAAATAATTAAAAAAGAAAAAATCGATAATTATTTTCTTCCAAACATTTTTAAACACCCAGTTTGTTTTGAACACCTGCACTCATGCCTAGCCAGAAGTGTGAACGGGCTCTACCACCCACAATGATAATCCACACTATGGAAACTATTTTCAAGGCACTCCGTAAAAAATGATACCGAACGAGTTGGTTTAATTTTTACGTAAAAGTAAAGAAAATACATTGCTGTGAACCGTTTTGAAATATTTGACATTTGTAATCCATTGAAGATATGCATGTTACATGATGTATGTTTTAAAATATTTTTGGCAGCAATTCAGCAAACCTACATACATTAATATTATATTTTCGTTTTTTGTTTTGTGTTGGCTACCTCCTTCTTTAGCAGACGTTTCGGACAGCGTTGCAGTGTTCATCGTCAGGGCGGATCCAGCAGATCCGACGATGTCTGCGACAATCTGCCGGATCTGCCCTGATGATGGACACTGCAACGCTGTCCAAAACGTCGGATAAAAAAGGAGGTAGCGCAACACGGCATAACACCTAAAAAACAAACAACGAAAATGCTTTTGGCCGTGAAAATCTAAAAACTTATCATTAATATTATAGGTATATTGGGAAGAGGATTACGCACACCACCGCCCCGGGAACCATTTATTGATTAACCAAACCTTTGCCATAGGTCATACCAAGCGGTTCACTACTTTCAGTGACTTAGCAGGGGTGCCCAGGTTCAAGGGGTGAGGTTTGTCTAGGTCTTTGAGGAGAATGTGTTTGCCCACTTACTTCATGGCAGGCCAGAACGGGAGAGACTGATTGAAGGAGACCTAACCTAGAACTCTTCTATTGGACTCTCTCAACCCAATTTGGGAGGTTGAGAGAGTCCGATTTGTTCCATCGCCCCGGGAACCATTTATTGGATAACCAACACCTCCGCCATAGGTCACCGCAAGAAACTCACTACGTTTAGTGACTTAACAGGGATTCCCGGTTTTAAGGGGAGAGGTTTGTCCAGGTCTTTGCGACGAATGCGATTGCCCACCTACTGCGTGGTGGGCCAGGTTGGGAGAGACTAATTGAAAGAGTCCTAACCTAGAACTCCCTCAACTCGCCTCTCAACTGGGAATAACATGGGAGGTGGATAAGTTTATCGTCGCCCCGAGAACCATTTATTGGATAACCAACACCTCTGCCATAGGTCACCCCAAGTGGTTCTCTCTGTTCGGTGACTTAGCGGGCGTGCCCGATTCCTCGGGTAAGATTTGTCCAGGCCTTGGCGATGGATGCCTCTGCCCACCTGCTGCGTGGCGGGCCGGATCGAGATCGAGAGACTGGTTAAGGACGGCCATTAAATTTTCTGCAAGTCTAAGATGAATATTTATTTTTATTTAGAACAATGAGTTAAACTTCAAATTGTAAAATTTAAATAAATGAAGACAATATTAGCGAAACTCAATCCAAAATCTGAAACAGAAAAATCAGAAAGAGGTACGGTCACATCAGGGACTCCAAGCCAGGACCTTCGGCTATCCGGGCAGCAGCTCTAACCATTGCGCTAAGCTAATTAATTAGTCCCCATCCGATTCTGTCATTTTTAACCGTTTCATACTTCGACTAGAAACTACCAACATTATCTTCATTTTCGTAACGCAAATTTTATTGGCTGCTATCTGTATGAAAGATTGCAAAATTCAACCAGAACTAAATATAATCTAGATAGTGTCTTGGATAAAGTTATCAATTTTTATTTAATATGCGACGTCTATTGACTTTTCTGCAAGTCTAGGAAGAATATTTATTTTTAACTATGAGTAAAACCTCAAATTGTAATTTTGTAATATAATCAAATATTTTAAGATAATTTTCACGTTCTATTCAAGTTCCGTCATTATATCATTATAGGCCAGTTGCTCTATCAATCTGAAATAATACAGAATTTGAATAGAACTTACACAGGTCGTAAAAAAATAATTTCAAATATTTGATGAATCCGTAAAATTTTTTGAAACAACCCGTCTTTAGTTTCATTAGCTCCAGATAGAAGAGAGCATCTGGGACTATTGTGCGGTACATTCATAAAATACCTATATTAGTCCCTCGACCCGTCTCCCAACAAAGGAATATCAATTTGGAGGCGGATATGTGTAACTCCGCCCCGGGAACTATTTATCGGATAACCAACATCCTTGCCGTAGGTTACTCCAAGTGGTTCACAACGTTTGGTGACTTAGCAGGGGTGCCTGGGTTTAGAAGTTGAGATTTGTCTAAGTCTTGGCGGAGAATGCGTTTACCCACCAACTGCGTGGCGGACCGGATGGATTATGAATTCTCCAATCAGACTTTCTCAACCCTTTCCCCAAACGGGGCTATTTTTAAACTCGTGGTAACTTTAGAATAAAATGTCCGAATTGAATAATTCAAAAAGTTAAATAAAGGTATTGAAGCAGTCTTGAATATGAAGTAATTTATTTTGATAAGGATTAAAACCAAGATACAAATAAAGAGCCATTTAACGCGGCGTCATTTTAATTAAATTTTTAAAATAAATAAACACTTTTTGTGGCATAACTATAATAGTTAGACATATGCTGTCGCGAAACTTTTTGTAAATAATGATGTTTTCTACAAAGTCGTACTACATTATTTTATTCTATTGTTAATAGTTTTCGCAGCGCACGCGATGTAAAGAATATTTTAGGTATTTTTTTTACACCTTGGGCTACATTATTGGAGTTTTAGTAACGATCCCTAATTTTTTTTTGAAAATATCATATAGCCTATGTCAACCGGGAATAGTGTAGCTTCCTACCAATGAAAGAATTTTTCAAATCGGTTCAGTAGTTTCGGAGCCTATTCAATGCAAACAAACAAACAATCAAATCTTTCCTCTTTAAATAGTGTTAGATTGGTTCCATGCAAACTCAGAAAGAAACCATCTCATAATTCAGGTCATTAAGATGAAGCCATACTAAATAATGCAAAATCATACAAAATCGTATGTTTTTGTTTTGAAAATTTGACCGCTTAGACGTATTATAAATGCTTCAATTAAATACTTCGTGTAGAACATACCTTGGCCCTTAAAAATATCGGTCATTTTTTTAATGTCTTTTAATAAGCTTAGAAAAAATAAAGTATTAGGTCTATAAAAAACATTTTTTAGTGCAAACTCTCCTACTTATAAACACTTTTTCGGATATGGTTTTATTGCATAATGTGGCAAATTCAGTTTCTTATATAGCGGAGAAACAACGTGTTAGGGTCCGCGCTGCTTGTTTTCGTGAAATCAATTTAAAAATTCCGTTTTATTACAATAAACAATGCATAAAAAAGGAATTAATGTTTTTTACAGGCCTTTACGAAATCAACATGTAAAAAAAATTCTCAAATATCTTTTCCAACCTTTCCAAAAGCTTTTTCTCAAGTATTTTTAAACTCCTCCCATAAAAGGGCGTGAATTCAAATTTCGATTTTTTCCTGTACTAGTGGATCGCCTTAAAAGCTATGAAAACATAATTTTAAAATAGCCGGTAACCAGAGGCGGCCCCTGCCTTGTAGGCCAGTCAATAAAGGCTCAAAATGAGACTAACCCAAACATTAATTCCTCCGTCGATGAAATTTTGCAGTTACAATAAAAAATAAAAAATAAAACCAACCTTTATACCTTATTTTATTGTATTTTTGTTATATGTTTATGGTCAGTTAGTAAATGATCTTTGATGTTAGTTTCGCAAAGTAATGTTAGTAAAATGTTAAACTTTTTTCATATTATAATATATTTTGATATTATAATATGAAAAATGAACAATAAAACGATAAAAATAAAAACTGATCCCAATTGCTGTCATTTGTAAATACATAGATATTATAATGTCTTATAATTAATATTATTATTCAACAACAGTAACTAATTTTCAATCAAATAAATAGGCATTTGTCAAAATAATTAATTAGTTAAAATAACATTGTATTACGTAAGTATTTTAAAATTAAAATGAATATAGAAGCTTACGTCTATTTCATTGATTTTAACAACGCTTTCGGAATTGCCTGTTTGTGTTGATTTCTATTGAGAATTTGAGTTACGAAAAAACCTCATTTACAATGCCACAATAATTTAAAAATAGACATTGAGTTATTTTATATTGCACTTTTATAATCAAAATCAAAAGTCAAAATCTAAATCTAAATCGAAATCGAAATCGAAATCAAAAGTCAAAATCAAATTCAAAATCAAAATCAAAATCTCAAACCAACACCAAAATCAAAGTCAAAGACCAAATCAAAATTAAAATCTCAAACCAAAACCAAAATCAAAATCAATATCCGAACTTGCGACATCCGAATTCGTAGTCAAGATCGCACTGCACTGCATTATTGTTGTATTATACAAACGTTTCAAATAAAAATTACATCCGCACGCCACAATTCGAACTGGCGACTTCCGAATTCGTAGCCAAGATAGTGAGGCAGTGCATTATCGAGGAATTATATGTATTTATCAAAATAAAATTAACTAGCGCATGCCATTTAAACTTGCGACATCCGAATTCGTAGTCAAGATCGCACTGCACTGCATTATTGTTGTATTATACAAACGTATCAAATAAAAATTACCTCTGCACGCCACAATTCGAACTTGCGACTCCCGAATTCGTAGTCAAGGTCGCAATGCCCCTTAGATATCGTTGAATTATACATTTAAATCAAAATAATATTTACTTTCGCACGCAACAATTTGTTCTTGCGACTTCCGAATTCGTATTGATCGTAATGCAATTTGTTCTTGCGACTTCCGAATTTGTAGAGATCGTAATGCAATGCATTATCGAGGAATCATACGTATTCCCCGATAATGCATTGCATCCCCAAAGAAGACATAGGCCTTGACGGGATTTATTTTCTTCAGAGCTTCCTGTGTGGAGCTAATGTAAAAAAAATAAGGTCTCCCTCAACCAGTCTCTCCCAATCCGGTCCGTAATGCAGTAGGTGGGCAAACCCGTTCACCGCAAAGACCTAGACAAATCTCATCTCTTGAACCCGAGCAGCCCTGCTAAGTCACAAAAAATCAGTCTCTCCCAATCCGGCTTGCCACGCAGTAGGTGAGCGAACGCGTTCGCCGCACGGACCTAGACAAATCTCACTCCTTGAACCGGGCACTCCTGCTAAGTCACGAATGTCACTGCAAAGTGACATATGACAGAGGTGTTGATTACCCAAAAATGGTTCCCGGGGCGGTGGTAATCATACCCGCCTCCCAAAATTAAGGTATACCTTAAGTGGTTCGCTATGTTTGGTGACTTAACCGGGGTGCCCAGGTTCATGGGGTGAGGTTTGTGCGGGTCTTAGAAGCGGAAACGAAAACAAAATCAAAAGTCAAAATCAAATTCAAAATCAAAAGCAAAATCTCAAACCAACACCAAAATCAAAGTCAAAGTCCAAATCAAAATTAAAATCTCAAACCAAAACCAAAATAAAAATCAATATCCGAACTTGCGACATCCGAATTCGTAGTCAAGATCGCACTGCACTGCATTATTGTTGTATTATACAAACGTTTCAAATAAAAATTACCTCCGCACGCCACAATTCGAACTGGCGACTTCCGAATTCGTAGCCAAGATAGTGAGGCAGTGCATTATCGAGGAATTATATGTATTTATCAAAATAAAATTAACTGGCGCATGCCATTTAAACTTGCGACATCCGAATTCGTAGTCAAGATCGCACTGCACTGCATTATTGTTGTATTATACAAACGTATCAAATAAAAATTACCTCTGCACGCCACAATTCGAACTTGCGACTCCCGAATTCGTAGTCAAGGTCGCAATGCCCCTTAGATATCGTTGAATTATACATTTAAATCAAAATAATATTTACTTTCGCACGCAACAATTTGTTCTTGCGACTTCCGAATTCGTATTGATCGTAATGCAATTTGTTCTTGCGACTTCCGAATTTGTAGAGATCGTAATGCAATGCATTATCGAGGAATCATACGTATTCCCCGATAATGCATTGCATCCCCAAAGAAGACATAGGCCTTGACGGGATTTATTTTCTTCAGAGCTTCCTGTGTGGAGCTAATGTAAAAAAAATAAGGTCTCCCTCAACCAGTCTCTCCCAATCCGGTCCGTAATGCAGTAGGTGGGCAAACCCGTTCACCGCAAAGACCTAGACAAATCTCATCTCTTGAACCCGAGCAGCCCTGCTAAGTCACAAAAAATCAGTCTCTCCCAATCCGGCTTGCCACGCAGTAGGTGAGCGAACGCGTTCGCCGCACGGACCTAGACAAATCTCACTCCTTGAACCGGGCACTCCTGCTAAGTCACGAATGTCACTGCAAAGTGACATATGACAGAGGTGTTGATTACCCAAAAATGGTTCCCGGGGCGGTGGTAATCATACCCGCCTCCCAAAATTAAGGTATACCTTAAGTGGTTCGCTATGTTTGGTGACTTAACCGGGGTGCCCAGGTTCATGGGGTGAGGTTTGTGCGGGTCTTAGAAGCGGAAACGAAAACAAAATCAAAAGTCAAAATCAAATTCAAAATCAAAAGCAAAATCTCAAACCAACACCAAAATCAAAGTCAAAGTCCAAATCAAAATTAAAATCTCAAACCAAAACCAAAATCAAAATCAATATCCGAACTTGCGACATCCGAATTCGTAGTCAAGATCGCACTGCACTGCATTATTGTTGTATTATACAAACGTTTCAAATAAAAATTACCTCCGCACGCCACAATTCGAACTGGCGACTTCCGAATTCGTAGCCAAGATAGTGAGGCAGTGCATTATCGAGGAATTATATGTATTTATCAAAATAAAATTAACTGGCGCATGCCATTTAAACTTGCGACATCCGAATTCGTAGTCAAGATCGCACTGCACTGCATTATTGTTGTATTATACAAACGTATCAAATAAAAATTACCTCTGCACGCCACAATTCGAACTTGCGACTCCCGAATTCGTAGTCAAGGTCGCAATGCCCCTTAGATATCGTTGAATTATACATTTAAATCAAAATAATATTTACTTTCGCACGCAACAATTTGTTCTTGCGACTTCCGAATTCGTATTGATCGTAATGCAATTTGTTCTTGCGACTTCCGAATTTGTAGAGATCGTAATGCAATGCATTATCGAGGAATCATACGTATTCCCCGATAATGCATTGCATCCCCAAAGAAGACATAGGCCTTGACGGGATTTATTTTCTTCAGAGCTTCCTGTGTGGAGCTAATGTAAAAAAAATAAGGTCTCCCTCAACCAGTCTCTCCCAATCCGGTCCGTAATGCAGTAGGTGGGCAAACCCGTTCACCGCAAAGACCTAGACAAATCTCATCCCTTGAACCCGAGCAGCCCTGCGAAGTCACAAAAAATCAGTCTCTCCCAATCCGGCTTGCCACGCAGTAGGTGAGCGAATGCGTTCGCCGCACGGACCTAGACAAATCTCACTCCTTGAACCGGGCACTCCTGCTAAGTCACGAATGTCACTGCAAAGTGACATATGACAGAGGTGTTGATTACCCAAAAATGGTTCCCGGGGCGGTGGTAATCATACCCGCCTCCCAAAATTAAGGTATACCTTAAGTGGTTCGCTATGTTTGGTGACTTAACCGGGGTGCCCAGGTTCATGGGGTGAGGTTTGTGCGGGTCTTAGAAGCGGAAACGAAAACAAAATCAAAATCAAAATCAAAATCAAAATCGAAATTGAAATCGAAATCGAAATCGAAATCGAAATCAAAATCGAAATCGAAATCGAAATCAAAAATCAAAATAAAAACAAAATCAAAAATCAAATTCAAAATCTCAAACCAAAACCAAAATCAAAATCAAAATCTCAAACCAAAAGCAATATCAAAATCAAAATGAAAGTAAAAATGAAAATAAAAATCAAAATAAGAATGCAAATAAAAATTAAAATCAAAATCAAAATTAAAATCTCAAACCAAAATCAAAATTAAAATCTCGATCCAAAATCAAAATCGAAATCCAAATCAAAATCAAAAACAAAATCAAAATAAAAATTAAATCTTAAACCAAAATACATTAAAAAAGAAATGAAATAGAACGAATTGAAATAAGAACGTACAGGTACCTACTAAAAGAAGCTAAAAAGTACGACAGACGGGCACCTTTGTTGGCGGTCAAAACTTGGCATTTATATGGATCAACAAAAAAAAACGTGTAAAATGTATAAGACACCGAACAATGGGCGTGGCTTACAGCGAAATCTTGATGGTATAAATTGATCCACATGGATCAGGATGTGTATGCCAGCTTGTGTAATGGATCAGCATATCCGGATGGATCAACACGTCCGAACGGATCAACTTAAAACTGGTGTACCGTCGCGCAAGATCAACGTTTTACGAGAGGAGATAAATATTATTATATATATATATATATATTATTATATATATATATATATATTATTATATTATACTAGGCTTCGAAATATCAATAGAAGTTGAATGAGAATCGGCTTTTTGCAATTAGAGCCATCTCGTAGAACCTCGCGATTAGTATTCCGTGAGAACATCTCTCTACGATTGATTGTAAATTGTTTCCGATATAGAATACAAATTAGGTTACGATAATGAAGCTGGGTAGGTAAAGGCTCACCACCGCGAGATCCGAGATCCGTTCTAATATCTTTCTTTCTCTCGTTAACGACAATGAGACCGAAAGAGAGGTTACAACGGGACCATGATATTTGCTCGGTTCTGGGTTCAGAGTTCTGGGTACTGATTGTACTGGGCAGGACATCCTGCTTCCTGACTGCTGACGAAGCCGCTGATGGCTTTCAATAATATAATTATGTGAATGTTATGACCAATGTGCCGAGGACTAGGCAATAATGGCTAATAAAGGCGTACCGCTGATAGAACCGTCACGTCGCGTCGTCGTCACACTAACTCTCTCATCAAATATATTCTCCCTATGTATTTCCGCCCTTTGCCTCTTAATCCTATTCCTATGTTCCTCCTCCCCCTCCCTCCCCCCCTTTTTCATATATTGTAACTAAAAAATAAATTAACCTCACACCCTTACAATGTCACACTTTATCATTCACTTCTCAATAATTGGCATAATTAACATCTTTTTATTGTATTACTAGCTGGGTTACCCGGCTTCGCTCAGGACAATAAGATAGTGTTCTGGAATGTTGCACAATGATGTTCCCGATTCCCTATTCCTGATCATTCCACGACATACTCCGCCACTCCTTCCACAACTTTCTACAGCTCTATGGAACCTTCTAGAACTTTCCGGAAGACTGTTCTAGAAATTTCAAGAGGGCGAAACTTTCAGCCCTTATATCTTTAAAAGCACGCCCTTTAGGTAAAAACGGATACCCTTATTCCCTAGGGGGATAGAGATCTACCACACCATATAACTCCCTTGATCGAACCGGAACTCGTTTCTGAGTTTTTGCGAGCTGCACGTTTTTTTGGACTTTCTTTTATAATATATGCCATATTCAAATAAATAAAATGTTACTCCTTACATGTCCTTTCCCGTGCGTTCCCCTCCAGCGTTCCACTTCCACCTTCCCCACCACCGCTCTCCCGTCCCGCCAACCCCCCGGGCACTGCATTTCTTGACTCATCTCCCGCCCGGCCCGTAGCCGAAACTTTTTTTCTAATGCTAACAATTTTAAACTCGTGATATCTTTCTAATTAAATATCCGAATTGAAAAATTCAAAAAGTTAAATAAAGGTATTGAAGCTGTCTTGAATATGAAGTAATTTATTTTGATAAGGATTAAAACCAAGATACAAATAAAGAGCCTTTTCAATCGGCGACATTTAAATTAAATTTTTAAAATAAAAGAATACTTATTGTGGCATAACCATAATAGTTAGAAATATGCTGTCGTGATCTTTTTTGTAAATAATAATGTGTTCTATAAAGTCGTAGTACATTATTTTATTCTATCATCAATAGTTTTCGCAGCGCACGCGATTTAAAGAATATTTTAGGTAATTTTTTTACACCCTGGGTTACATTATTGAAGTTTTAGTAAGGATCCCTAATTTTTTTGAAAATATAGTATAGCCTATGTCACCCGGGGATAGTGTAGCTTTCCAACAGTGAAAGAATTTTTCAAATCGGTTCAGTAGTTTCGGAGCCTATTCGATGCAAACAAACACACAAACAAACAAACAAACAAATCTTTCCTCTTTATATAGTGTGTTAGATTATGTAATCTCTGTTTTGCTGTCAACTTTCTCTAAAATAAATTAAATAAAATAAAATGAACGAGAATATGAAAAGAGAGGCAAGAATGAAAATGATTATTGTATTGAATAAAAAACTTCAAATACATATCTTCATGTGGGAGGCGGGTATCGGTACAACACCTATGCCACCAGCGGTTCGCTCCGTTTGGCAACTTAGCATGGATGCTCGGGTTCATGGGGTAAGTCTGCTCATCAACTAAGCAACAACTACGTGACACGCCAGATGGGGAGAGACTGGTTGAGGAAGCCCTTTCGATCTCTCCAACAGGACTCTTTCGGAAAATCGCCTTGCACCGCAGTGGGAGTACAGATTCATACGTCCGTCACTCCTGGACACACTGACCCCCAGATTCCTAACCACCCTCTTTTCCTCGCCTTCCTAAAAAAACACCCCACAAAGCATCCGCAAAGATGATATATGCCTTGAGGGGAATTGAACATTTCGCACATATTTTTGATAATGTAATAATTATTTTTAAAATATACAAAAAATTCACCACCCTTTAGAGTAGATCCATTGCTAATTTAAGTTAGAAGTTAGAATAGAATCAAATATACGACAGAGATTTTTTTGACGGCCGGGCGGAAAGAGTTGACGAGTCACGAGGATAGCCGAATGAAGCGCGCGTCGTTTCGTCTCTAGAGTCTGCCAACAGATGTTTCACCTCAAAAAAGCTCCGACTAAACGTTTTTGAATATGATATACATACTTTGTTGATGTATTCGTTCTACAAAGATACAAATAAATAATATAACTGAATTCCAAAACGAAAAACAATAATCGACGCTGATTCAACACAAATATGAATGTTTATTTTTATATTAGTTGTTTTTCGTCCGCTGTGGGCAGATTTATTCAAGGGTTTTCCTAATAAATAATGAAGTATTGTCGGCGTAATGAAAATCTCCCCGGGGGACAGTAGAAGTAAAAGCTCAGACAGTCGTGCCTATACGATATTTACTCGTGAGATGGAAAGGCAGTAAAAAGGTCGCCAATTCTCCGCGGACGAAGCTTGGATTTTGAACTACGAAACGGCGGAGGATGCATACGATCAACCGGAGAATTGCAAAAAGGAACGTGATCACGTTTCAGCGTTATCATTTTTTTACTTTTGAAATGTCCCCGTTAATCGTCGATTTATATGCCCGTTTCAGTTTTCGAACAAAATATGACCAGTGGAAAAGGACATCTCTCTCATGTTGGTTTGCTTGTCACATTCATAATCAGCTGATCACAATTTGATGGGAAACAGAAACGAACCTAAAATCGCCTTTAACAAAAAAAGGTGCTGTTTGACAATTTGATGACAATGTTACATTTGAGTTTCTGATAAAAATGGTGCTGATTGACAATTTGATGACAATGTTACATTCGAGTTTCTGATAAACACGGCGCAAATTGACAATTTGATGACAATGTTACATTTGAGATTCTGATAATAATGGCGCTGATTGACAATTTGATGACAATGTTACGTTTGAGTTTCTGATGAACAAGGCGCTGATTTAAAATTTGATGACAATGTTACATTTAAGTTTCTGATAAAAATAATTTCTGGTAGGGTCAACCTAATTTTACTGCCCGTAAAATTTAAATTAACAATGTGATAGTATTTTTATTGACAGAAGTATTTTTTTAACACGACCGTTTTGCATTTCGTCTGTTTGTATGTACCGGTTCCTTTAAAATATGGTGGCCGTTTTAATGGTTAAGTAAAGATAATTTTTTCAGATGTGAAATCGTCATGTTTAGATATTTGGATATTTTATTCGCATTTTTTTCAATTTACTTAAATCACCCTGAAGAATGTGTGAAAAACTAATTGTCATTGATCGATGAAGTGGGTCGGTATTTACGTACCCAGTCGGGAAATTTTGATTTTGATTTATTAATTAAGAGAAAATTAGAAACATGCTTTTTTGAACGTGAGGTCTTCTTTTCACAAAACTATCTACTATTTAATTTATTGAAGACCCTAGTGGAAAAAGCTCATCGGTGTTCAGCGACCCTTTTTTTAAAAAGTTTTTCCATCATCAGCCCGGGCTTCTGTGTAGTGTATAGTGGATGGGAGGGATTTACATAAACTGATTGCAGCGGAACGAAGGTATTAAGCCACCGTATTCTTTACGATGGACATTAAAATGTTTATTTCTTTGAATAAACCGAATAAGCAAATTGCCAAGAAGCTACCTCTTTTATTTTAATGCACAAATAATTTCCACATCCTGTCAACTTATTATCCTATTACGTCTTTAGAATTTATTCCGATGTTTTATTTAGAAGGAACCTACCCCGACAAACTCAACTAAGCCTAAAATAAATGCCTGTATTTTTAAAGCACGTATTATTTTAAGTTGATTTTTTTTAAACTCAATTTATTAATTGTAAGAGTAATCATACCCACATAAACTTACATAATAAAACATATGAACCTACTCAGAATCGATGATAGCTTTATATAGAAAGTCAATATATATTTTTCAAATGGAGAATACTTATGAAAATATCGCGGTATATACAAAGATAGTATAACAATATTTCTTCTAGAAATACATGAAATCTTGACCGTTCTATCTATACCCATCTATCGACGGAATTTTTCAACCCTAATAATTTCTTACCTCCCACCACTCACTTTATATATTCCATTATTTAAACTCAGGATCTCCCCCTAAATTATTAACCAATACTGGAATCAGAAAATATTTCAAGGCAGAAAAATGTTTTGTAGTAACAAAGAAATATCCAACAATAAAAAAGAAAACCTGCTTTGAAAATTAAGTTAATTTTAATTGGATTTCGATTACTTTATCTCTACACGAATGAACAATTTTTTTCTGTGTTATTTACGGAAAAAAAAGAGTTGGTGACAACGATGGGCAAATACCGTACCTAGTAACTAGAAAATTCTAAATGTTATGTAAAGATACGCCATTGTTATGTAAAGTTAATTATTAACACGGAAAAAAGCACTCGTTCAACCTTAGTCAACAATCTTTGCATACATAGAAATTCCTTTAAATTACCGCGTCGTTTGTACAAATTCTGAGAGATTGAGAGGATATTTTCAAATACGTAAATAATATCTAATCATACATAATGTTTAATTTATAAATAAGTCATAATCATCTAGAGTCTAGAGTTACCAACATACAATGCGGTTGTCAAACTTTAAAATTCATTTAAACAACGGCAACAACGACGAAAGAAGATGTGCAGATGTGTAAATAGCAACTCACCACACCTAAGTAATGTTCAATTTATAAATACGCCAAGATTATCTAGAGTTATTTACGAAAAACCCATCGTTCATACAATGCGATAATTTAACTCTAAAATACGTTTAAATTACCGCAACTTTTCAACGATGAAAGAAGATTTGTAAATACGTAAATAGCATCTAACCATACCTAAGTAATATTCATTTTATAAATACGCTATGATTATTTTGAGTTATTTACGGAAAACCCATCGTTCATACAAAGCGATTAATCAACCCTAAAATACGTTCAAATTACCGAAGGTGTGCAAATACGTAAATAGCATCTAACCATATCTAAGTAAAGTTCAATTTATAAATACGCCATGATTATCGTTCGTACAATGCGATTATTCAACTGTAAAAAAACGTTTAAATTACCGCAGCGTTCCAGCGAGGAAAAAAATTAGTATCTAGTATCTAGAAATAATATATAAGTAATATTAACTAAAAATATGTCATGGTTATTGAAAAATACGTTCACACAAAGCGCTCGTTTGCGGTTATTACAACCGTGGCGCCTTAGCAGAAGATGCGATTCGTTTAAATTACCGTACCGTTTGAACTTACACTACGACGAGGAGAGTTGTGTATATATGAAAATATCTGCGGATGTATACATTTACCTTACAAATGCGGTGAAAATATAACGCGGTGCGTAAGGTTAAAGCAGTGAAAACTTGTCTTATTACAACGGTTTTTGGTTAGATAAAACCAGACTTGAAGTTTTACCATACCGTCCATACCAACGTTGAACCGGGGCGAAGAATCTAATTAGTAAGCTCGGCGGTGTTTAAACATTCCGTAGTTATCTAAAATAATTTACATAGAAAGAGTGCACGTATTTGATTATTCAACCGATAAAGCGATTCGTATATTTGACTATTCGATTCATATGATTCAACCCGAATCGGGGGGGTGCCTTGACCTCCGCCGAACCCGCGATACTGACTCACCGAACCCCTGGGGTTCGATCGAACCCAGGTTAACCCACTGCTCTAAGACGAAGAGAGTAGATGGTGTAACGCAAAAGGAATCATCATAACATATTGCTGGCTGTGGGGTTATCCGGTCAAAGACAATATAAAACCCAGGCTTGATGAACTCATAAGTTGACTGAGGTACGTCCGGGAAGATAACGCATATCTATTTCTTATATCTAATATATACTCACAATGCGTACAGCCTACACCACCGGCAAACAGTTTCATCCTTGGTACCTGCTTTCAGTTATACAATATTTACCTTCGCAAACTAGTAGTCGTAATTATATGAGATCCAAATAGACAAACCGATTCAAATGGACATTATTTTACGGGTGGTATTTAAACAATAAACACATGATAACGCGAGATATCTTATGAGCAGTAACAATATACATACGGAATGTACCTACGTGTGCACACAATATGATAATAATTTTATAATTGTAAGTACATACATACATTTTTTTATTTTTATTAATGACTGTTTAAAAAATACAAAGTGAGTATTTGAAAGAATTAAATATAAAAAAGTATCTCTTGAGAATTACGAGAGGAAATTGTAAAATTGTTCAAAAGCATTTATCTTATTATATCACAATTGAAAAGTAATGATATATTTTCAAGGATGTTATTTATCTTGATCGGCATGTCGATAATGTGCTTCTATCTAGTATTCATAAATAGATTTGATGTAATATTCAATTTCACGATAAGACCGATAAAATGCTTCTCCCTTATTCAATAATAGATTTGACGTAATATTGATTTTCACGATCAGACATATGTATCAATAAATTGTATCAATTATGCACCTACACTAAATTGAATAAAATAAATGATCGTCAATAAGAAAAAAAAATTAATATTATATATAGGATATTCTCATAATAATAATAATATTTGGATGATTTGCATAGCGCCATTTTGTGCCCAATTCGCCGTTGTTTTACCTTGTAGAAAATCTCCTCAAGGGCACTGTACAAATGTATGAAATATTTCCACAATGGTCAAAATTTCTACTAACTACAGGCTAGACAAAACTATATAACGACTATATATTCTATAACGACTTATATCTAACAGATTGTATCGAAGGTTCGTCGGTCACTATTGCAAAACAACATGTTTAATGCATTTGACCAATGAACGTGATCCTGCATTATACAGGGTGTCAAGGGACGTTTTTGACTTACTTACCAGAGATTCCTGACATTTTTGAATAAAAAATGTATACGAAGTTTTGGCCTATTGGTTGGTTACTCGGCTGAGTGACCATTGTGACATGAGGAAGAAAAAAAAATGATTTGATATTGTGGAAAAAAAATTGAAAATTCTATAGACATCTAAAAAGTAACCGAAGACCAAAATTTCATTTATAATTTTTACTCCAAATAATGTCAGAAATCAAAATAATCGAAATAAGTCGAATTCATTTAAAATCATTGGTGAAATCAATGTAAGGCCCTTAACACCCTGTTTAGATACTATTTATTGAATAATATTTAAAAAAAAAAAACAATATTAAAAAAAAGTAATAAACAAAATGGAATCTCGATATTTTTTGACAGTTTAATGTATATTTTAATGCTCAATTTGTTAAACGTTATAGCGTAGCGAGCTGAAAATAAATACATTTTTAAGAAATACCTGATATTACGCCAGAACCGTTCAAGTATTTTTAGTGGGACTTACATCCCGCTTTATCATTAAGATTCTATAGAATTATTTTTGTAAGATTTATTAAGACGTATTTTGCGTCCTGTCAATGATGTTGACAGCCAACAAGCCTTCAAGTATTGTGACTTCATCATTAACATGCACGTTAGCAGTAAGGGCTTTTGTCTCCTTTTGACACATTAACCGTTGAACAAATAATAATGCACTCGGTGAGTTGCAGTGCGAAATGCAGGTCTTGTACACCAGTTTATTCGTATGCGTCTGACACTTGTAATTTCCCACAAGTGTCCATTGTACAGAATACGTTTCTTATTTTGGGTAACTTATATGTTCTCCATAACAGCGGGTCGACGGATTACTGCCGAGATATTACGAAACACGACAAGTTTCACAATGACTAAAATGACAATGCAAATGCGGCGGCGATTGTAGAAAATAATCCTTGAATTAATGCGGTACTCGTATGTGCATACATTAATTTACTGCGTGGGTGCAGTTGAATCTTAGTTACAGCTAAAGCGAAGTAAATCACGGTTCTATAAACAAAAAAACTTCAACCCCATCTTACAATGCCATATTGTATTATTGATTGGCAGAAGGAAAAGTACTACATTCTGAGTAAATCTTTATTCAGAATATGTCTTAGACATCTAAAGATGTGTGTTAGTTTCCTTACTCTGTCTTTGAGTGTGTTTAGGTGTGTGGACCATTTTAGACATTAGTCTACTGTAATGCCTAGGTATTTTATTTTGGTTTGGCTTTCTATCACTAAACACGAGATATTGCAAAGTTGTGGTTGTAAATTTGTCCTAGAGGGGATTATAATTTGTATTTATTCAGATGTTGTTTTTTTTTATGCAAAGTAGTATAAAATTAGTATTTTTTAAATTTACTATAAGTAGGTTTATGTCAAACCTTTATTTAGTTCATTGATATCTGTGTTGACCACAATATTTTCGTCCATGTATTAGCATTTAGTGGTTGCACTCTAAATATAATTTCTCTATATTTAGATACTCGTTGACGTATATGATAAATAGCAAAGGGCCTAATACTGTACCTTGATGTATTGAGAATTCGCTGCGTTCATTTAATAGATGTACACTTATAATACAGTTCATACATCTATTATATGCATTAAACGTGTTTTATGCAAATAGGCTACAAGTATGTTATTAGTGTATTAGATATTTTTAGCGTCTAGCGTCTAGCTTGTACGAAACGAAACACTGTGCGCTGCCCGTAATTTAACTTTACAATCGACTACCATCTATGGGAATCGATGTACTTTGAATTTATTTACATACTAACTCAGCGCTACGCAAAACATTTCTAAATAATACATACGCATATTTATACAATCAAGTTCTCTGGTAGGTATAAATTGTGGACATGAGAAATGGTTTATGCTTCGAAATGTTTAATTATTCAAACCAGCGAAGGTTCTTTAATTTGTGAATATTAATTCGTCGACGAGTTTAATCTGAGGAATATCAAACCTGTGAACGAACCAATATATGGCGGAGTTCTTTGTAAGACAAACAAACCGCCGCAGTCAGACGCAAGTATTCAAGAAAATCACATTCCGGTGAATTCCGTCCCGTGGGACAAAGGGGAAAATCCAATCGAAAATATACAAGGAGCAATGGACAAGAACTGATTTCAGAATAATCAGCTCACCCCTTCACGAATCCTCAATGTGCGGAAAGCCATTTAAGTTTGATGATTGTAATAATCAACATTTATAAAAAAACAAATCTTTTCTAAGCTTAAAAACGTGTATCTTTGAAAAGCACAAAATAAAAATTATTATCCATCCATCAAATCTTTTTCCTGTAGTTTTATGCATATATGATGTACCACCATGTGCCCATGTCTTGACACCTACCTACTCCTTGCTTTATTCACTTTAACACATCGTCCAAATCTAAATTCATACTCTTCTCTTCTCCCGATTCTTGATATGACCCGACTCAAGTATTTGATTGCCTTGATCGTGCCACGACCCCTTCTTGACCATTTATACTAGCGCAGACCGCAGACCCGTGAAAAATCGCGGGATATTATAATTATAGGCTTTTTAAGATGAAAGTATTTGTACAAAACTATTTGCCTCAAGAGCATTGCCTTTCAAAAGAAAAATGTACCTTTCGAATGTTAGTAAACTTGAAAAAATACTACACCTGTTTTAATTAATATAAGCATCTTTCAAAAGTTTAAACAATAGAATTACACGTTTCAAATACAAAATTATTAATTAATGTTGGTACCTACTTTATCGCCTGTCTGATATGATTTATATTTATCAGTTTCCATGAACACTAAAAGTTTATTGAACCCTTATAATTTTACAGTTTATGCAGGAATACAATTTCAAATCATGCCCCCATGCACCGACAAAAAACTCTTCTCCATCCATTCACTTTCCCGAACTCCACATACAAAATACGATCTAACGTGGTTTTACCACACAAACGCCTCGGGGTAAGCATATTTTGGTGACGCAACATGCTTGTCCGTATCCAATCACTATGTTAATTGAATGAAAGCATTTATTAGTTTTCTTTACATTTTATACAGCATGGAGAATACGAGAAAGACAATAATCTTGGCAACATCTGTTTCAATTAGCGCTTTCGTACCTCTCCATCCGCATTACGCAAATTAATATTGTTTACCGGTGTCCATGGAAGTTTCGCAGCAGCCGCAGTCCCTTAGGTAAAGTGACAAAATTAACAAGCATATTAAGTCCCAGAGGTGTGCTTCAATAGCCAACTGCTCCGAACAGGAAGTTAGGCGTCACAACCCTCCCAGCATACAAACGGCAATAAAGCCTGGAACGGACAGAACCGAGCTTTCAGAATAGTTGACCCGAGAGTAACAAGCTTCTCAGCAATTGCATGAACACTCTAGACTTTGTGCCGTTGAAATGAATTATTTATTTCGGTGTCTCGGTTTTAGATGGGCGCCTTTGTGAGGGCTAGGAGGACTCTCATGGAGGTGTGAATAATTGAAGAGATAGGGACATTGTTTTGCTCGGAGCACAGAGGCGTTGCTCAAAGAAAAGCAATAAAGATTGATGGCCGAACGCGGGATGGAGGAATGCGATTTGATTTGTGGCGGCTGTAATAATTTTATTGAGAAAGCTTACGGTGGGCAATTTCGATGTGTAGTGTGTATTTCAGCAAGTCTTACAGGCTTATTGGCTAACATATTATTTTGTTAATATTTCCGTAAACGTATTGTATGGAAGCATGGACGCTTACTGAAGAACTAATTAGGCGACTAGAGGCATTCGAAATGTGGATCTACAGAAGAAAACTTAAAATAAGCTGGATGGACAGGGTTACGAATAAAGATATTATGGTTCGGATGAATAAAGAAAAATAAGTTATTAAAACTATAAAAATTCGAAAACTTCAATATTTTGGACATGTGATGAGACATCCAGAGAAGTAAGAGATTTTGCATCTCATAATGCAGGGAATAATTGCCGGAAGACGGGGCCCTGGAAGAAGGAGAACCTCATGGCTGAAAAACCTGAGACAGTGGTTTTGCTTGTCTACTGTAGAGCTGTTCTAGGTCACAGTAAATAAATCCCGCATAGCCAACGTCCGTTGAACGGACAGGGCAAGAAGAGGAAGAAGAAAAGTAATCCAATCAGAATTTTTGTCGCAAACAATAAATAAATGTGGAAATATAATTACATTGTATATTATATGTCAGCTAATATACAATAAAATTATCTCACCACACTTTAGTTACTGTTGAAGTATTCTTTTCTCTTCAATGAAGAGAAAATGAAAAAAATGCAAATTCTGCAAAATAAAGCAATGCGAATGATAACTCAAGCGCGACATACACACTCGGATAAGAGAAAAGTTAAAGGAGCTAAAAGATATGACGGTGAAGCAGACGAATGTGCTTATTTTCAAAGAGATGGTGTCTAAGGAACTGAAAAGAAAGATAAATTGCAAACACGAGATACACGGACACGGGAGGGAAAATGCAAAGTAAATTAGATTGCCAACAAGGAAGAAGGCAAACGCCCAGAAATCACGTATGTACCAAGCCGTCCAACTTTATAACAATATACCGATTGAAATTACTCAGATAATATGTTCAAATTTAAAAAGAAATTATGTCCAGAGAAAGACTCGAGAGCTAATTTTGTCGGTGTCGTCGATGCGAATGATGTCCAGGTACATCGAAAAGTGTATTCGGTATAAAAGCGACAACTCATAAAATATTAAAATAAGCTGTCATGTGGAATAAAATATCAGATGGTGAAAGCTTGCGTGTTTAGCTTTAGTGCATATAAAATGCATGACGCATTAATTTGATACTAGGAAGTACGGCGCAAACGTTAGCAACCGAAATCAATACATTATACAAACTATAAATACTATCAGGTACATGAAACTTTTATTATTACTGCAGAGGGGTGGTTATTATGGTGCTTGTATGTGGCCATGACAGTATTATTGTAGAATCGATTTAGTTGTCATGTTATTGTAGATGTGAATAAAAAAACAGTGCGATTCCTAGCAATCTCAAATGTTGTTGAATACAATTAATTAACCGACACACATCGAGGATTGGTGGATGCGTATGTGTTCATGAAAGTTTTATTATAATAATGATTATAGATTGTATTGAAGTCATGGTAGCCGTAGATTAGAAAGTAATCCGGGGACTGAGATACTGCAGCGCTACGGAAATGTTCCTGGTGGAACGAGTGCACACTTTCAGAGCACTTCTCCACTACCGCATGGGAAGCTTGTGGCGCAGACTACGCCGATCGAAAAATACAATCATTACTGCTACGATTGCCTGCATGAAGTCCCCCCTGATGGCCTTCTGGAGACGGTCAAATATCCTCCATAAACAGCTGCTTGCATTTTTGTGTTCAATATTTTTCAGTTTTTATATTTTTCATGCATATTCGTTTTTATTTTATGTACTCATTGCGAACTATCCCTGCATACATTCTGGAATAAACTTTTATTATTATTAGAAAACAGTGAAAAAGTGAACTATTTCAAATTCTATTAAAGATGCACAATGCACAATAATCTATTCGTATTTCGTAATGTTTACCCTCAAACGCATATTGCATAGGGTTACAATGCATATAGTACCCATGTAGATACTCCTATATACCCACGAAAGATTTATTTTAGTGTCGATTATATTATTGTCCTAATGTTATTATAGCTGTGAATCAGAAAACACTGCAGACCCCGACAAATTCAAATGCTATAATTGTTTTATTTTTATTTTTTAATTATTTATTACAACACATACATATCGATAGCGGAAATTTGAATTCTGCAATGGACAATACATCCAAAATAAAAGTTAAGTGTGTAATTTTTCTCCGTTTTTTTTCTCTTTCGATTTGCGTTGTCGAAATATTATTTAGTAGGATTTTTTTTATTGTTTTTAAAGAAATTTACAAAAAATGTTAAGTAGGTATTTAAAGCTGGTACCCGGCATGCCTTGCTATGCCATTTAATAAAGAAATTGTTTCTCCCTACGTATCCTTTCCCATTCGTCCCGTTTCCCTTCCGCCTCCCCTTCCTCTTCCGCGTCCCTTTCCCTTCTCACGTTTCACTCCACCTCCTCCATTTTTCCTCTCCCATTTCCCCCGTCCCGCGAACCCCCCTCCCCAGTTCCCCTCCCCCCTCCCAGGTTCCCCTCCCCCCTCCCACCTCCTCCCCTCCCGCGAACCCCCTACCGGATTTCCCCTCCCCCCTTCCGCATTTTATTCATTCAGTCCCGGTACATGCAGTTTTCAAACAGCTCACGTGCTCCCTATTGCAATTGTTTTATACAAATTTCGTAATGCCAGAGCTCACCATTAGATTTATACAAACCTTGTCCTGACAAGGATGTGGACATGTAGAAGCTTGGATATTTAAATATGTAGCACCAGCATGTCAGGCCATGCCAGTATTATTGTAATAGCGTTGTCGTCCTAACGTTATGATAGTAGTAAATCAGAAAACGGTGTACTTAATTTCAAACGCCATACAATCACTTATGAATTTAATGCGCCAATTACACACATGGAAATCATCTAATCAAAACAGTAAAGTTTCCAAGTGTAAAGCCAATCCGTCACTGAATCACGCGTGTTGGAAAACAGGAATTCAGTTGCACTAGGGCTAATAAATAATTATTAACTTAAGCAGTTATTCCAATTCTGAGTAAAGACTAGTTATATGTGGGGTAAGTACAAACCTATAAACTCTCCTCTATCAACGTACCATTCCTGATCTGCTATTATCCGAGTAGTAATGTGAACTGTAGAATGTAAAACAGTCGCATTTCGCGAACGTAAACGAGTAATTTAATGTACCGTTTTAGCACGCAGTGTATAATGCGTTCTGGAAATAACCTGCAGTATCATTATTTAACTCGACCACTCGGCAGTGTGTGGAAGTAGATTTTCAATAGGCTATTTGATTGGCAGCAAATCACGGATCGAAAACAGGAAGTATGATGCATAATTTTCTAATAAAGTAAACCACAAAACATTTGACCACGGGCGGTACAGGTCTCGTATGAACTGGATCTAAATCTAACACCTATTATTAAATAATGATAATGTTTCACTATGATGTTATGTTACGCAATTTTCGACAAGTTTAATATCCAACAATGGCTCATTCAGTCAGACATTGAGGTGAGAAGGTACGTCATTTTCACGTAATATAAACTCGTACATGTTACATGCGATATACCATTTCAAATGATAATGCATTCTAAATAATGAGGGCAATAATTGCCACCAGCTATAATAGGACTTAATAGTAATCAGGGTGGTGTGCGTGGAAGCATGTAGATTGCCGATATTGTGCACTTAATGTTATTATTGTTTAAATGGGGTAATAGGCATAAATGTTTTATGAATAGTCGCTTCACCGCAATTCTTCATTGGGTGCTGCGTTATTTGATTGTTTGCATTATTAATTCTTTATTGGGTGTTGCGTTATTTGATTGTATGCATTATTAGATTGCAAGATCTAGAACATGAAATCATTACGATTTTGATGATTGAATATTGAATTCAAAACCTTTAATCTGTTAATTTTCATTAAATATAAATTATATTTTTTTGTATTATCCAGAATAGACCAAAGTGTTTAAAATATAATCTTAAACAAAGTTTTCAAAATATCGGATAATAAGTTAAGTACATCATTATTATAACAACACTTAATTTTGAATTTGTCTGTAGACCTACAGCCTATTCCTGTAATAAAGTAAACATTTTGAATATTGAAATTAAGTCATTCAATCTCGGTTTAACAATGTGTGCAATGAAATGGGATTTTTTTCATGCGGTTCATTCAAGGTAAGATTTTATAAAATTATGTCGTTCATAGCGTATTATCTAATATTTAATGGGGTTGAAAACATGAACATCGATTGGATAGGCAGAGGGGGTATTTGTTAGGGGTTGATAAATGCAAACAAGAAGGTCGCAAGGTAAACAAGATGCAGTCGAAAGGATCAAGGTAGCGTGCTGGCGTGCCATTCTTATAATCCCATCGGACCTACCCTGTACCACGTGGCCACCTAGTGGGTGGTTCGGAGAGTGGCATTTAGTATTGTGGGGGTGGTCACAGGTGGCAGGGGCAGCGGAGGTCATGGTGTCGCCATGGTTACCAAACACCATGCCCCGTAAAGCGGCATAAGCAGCGACATCAAATTAAAAAAATAAAAACATAGGCTGGCTTTAATAAGGCTGGCAAAAATACATTACTTTTTGGCTGATTGTTTCATCCACCACCGTGTTTAAGCCAAAACTTAACATGAAATTGTAACTGAGTAAACAGTTCCATTCAAAACTATCAATTTTAACGGTTTGGAATGTTTAACCTGTGGTTTGGCTAAAAGACGGCTTTAGCTATTCAGGGTGAAACGATCGGATCTCGTAGTACCTAACTAAGAAGCAAAGCATTGTTTAATAAATACTTGTAGTAAGCACCTCCAATATACCTAAAATAGTATTATAGAAAAACTTGTTTGGATTTTTTAGATGTGTGAATTGTGGCAATTATAAGATATTCAATGCGAAGAGATGTCTGCGTGATTATACCTATAGATCGAAGTTCAAGATCTCGAATTTCATTGTAGATGGAATATTATATGAGGGGAAACCTTTTTTTAATCCGAAAAGTCTGAAGAAACGGAAATTAGAAAAGCTTTTTGTTGGAGCTCCTAAGTTAGTGGCATTTACGTGCTCGCCAAGTGAGCTATAAGTTAAGAACTTTTCACTCAAGTTTTCCACTGCGTGCTGGCAATATATTACTGCTTTCTTAATACTTTTGAGTACAAGCAGGAGAGTAGGAGGCAGAATAAATTTAACAACTAAATTTTACGTACTTAAAGCAACACCAGAGAGTGTGAATATCTAGACAGGTGAGAATAAACTACAAAGTAAAGAAAGTTTTAAAACAAGTGTTATTTTAATTTCTAGCCGACAAAAGCAAGGCGGAAAATGACAAAGAAATAAAATTAAATAAAAAACCAACACAGCATCTGGTACTTTGCTTTTCACGTTTCACAGCTAACATAAAAAAAATTTACATTTTCTTTTGATCCAGCAAAATATTTTGCAGTAAAATTCTAAGCCTATTTATTATATATGGAACCTGTTTTATGCGGTAAATTAAATCGTGAAGGGATATTGTGTTTATCTGTTATGTATTTGAAGAATGTCAATAGATTTCACCGAGATAGGGAACAGAAGAAATAGTTATAGTAAATAAATCGAATATTTAAACGACATAACCTGATAATCAATTTGTACACTTTATATTATTCATTGTGTTATACGATTTTAATGGCATGAAAGTTATTTTATGTTGGTGTTATGGTCGATTGAAGGTTGTGTTTGTGTAGCCTTATTAATTAGAATTAGCAAATATAATAATTCTGTAGGCGGGTAGTTTAATTTGCATACGAATAGCGGAATGAAGGTGACCGTTTTGTTGGAATTTGTAATGTACTCTCCTATCTATATTAAGGTTTATTTAGTCATATATTTCTGCTGATAAAATCTTTCCCCTCACAGGCTACACCAGACAATATCTTCTATGAGATATTTCAGAGAACAAATATTGTCAAATACCACATTTTAAAGTCACTTATGACTTTAAAAAATTGTTGTACATATTCCAGTGTGGGGGGTGGTGCATACACTGCATACTACAACCCGCTATTTAATATGTACAAGGTTTATGGAAAATAGTGCATCTACATCACATAGAGAACACATTTTTTAATCAATATTTCAATTTTATTAAACTTTTTTTTCGTAACCGGGTCTAAGCTTCAACGCATTTAACATTTAACGACTCCCGATTCGATTTACTCGAAAACGAAATCTCAAACTAAAAAAAGTTACACCTTTGTTTCTACACATCAAACGTAAAACTATCACTAGCTCCGTCGCTTTTACAGTCGGTACAGTTTGGTCGTAGCTCGGCTACAATCGACACGCCTCCATGCCATATTACCCATTGTTTCTATTATCTATTATGGTTTTTTGTACGCGGTTGACATTTGTTACGCGAGAACGGGTTGTTTCTAAGACTTGTTCTTAAGTTCAATAGCTAGGCGACGATTTGCCGGCCTCTGTGTTTCCTCCCTCCCACAACACGGTTCTCTTCAAGACCCATGTTTACTCTTTTCTGCCTTGAGGGAAGTTATTTTCTCAGGGCCCCCTGTGTGGATTTGATGAAAAAAAAAACATTTTCAAGTGATGATTTTTTTTTACTTTGTTGAATAAAGATTTTATTAATAAGGATAGTGCCATTAAACTGTTTAATATTTACAATAGATAAAATTTAATGGTCTGAAACATCAGTGATTAGGTCGAAGGGCAGATAAATGTCAGACAAAGGGTTGTGGAAATCAGCTAACGGAATTATCCTGGTGAGTCGGAAATGGGCACGTGCAGGCGGTACGTAGAGCACTTTTTTTTCATCTGGCGCGTGACGCGGCTTGGGTGCCCGCACCCACCCCCACACCTTACCGGAGGAATAGATAGACAATTGAATAAAATTCGAAGTATTGAAAAAAGTACTCCCACGTTTTACAGAAAATCTTGTTATGTTACAATGTTATTTGGGGGTACAAATCAAAATGGTCCAAGTACAAACATAACTTTTTTTTATTAATGGTGAAATATAGTTTCGAACCTCTAAAACAAACTTTTTTTAAAATTATTTTGGGTTTTCACCCTTCAAGGGTGTTCTAGGCCATCAATTAAAATAATGTAGAAATGAAAGGTTTATTTAAACATAAATTTTATTTAATGGGAAAAATTCAAAATTATATGGGAGATTGGAGTCGAGTTCAGATTTAGAAGAGATGAAAAGTTGAATGGAGGGGAGGCAATTTTAGATAACGCTCGATAGAAAAGAGGATATTTGTTTAGAGAGGGACAACCAACAAATATGAGATCTAAAGTTCCCAATTCTAGACCACATAATCATTATGTTAATCTAGACAATTTTGAAAAGGTGAGAAGGAACGGAACAATGTCCGATTTTCATTCGAATAAGTGAGATTTTTTTTTTGAAAAATGGGTGAATTGTTGAAACCACGGTTTTGATGGGATAGTCTTTTGTATTGAGGCATACAGGTTCCCTTGGATTGACTAGCAATCTTAGTATCAAAGAATTTCACCATTTTAGCAAAAATATATGTGTGCTCTTAGACTGTATTACATTATGTTGTCGCGCTCTGAGTATTTGGAAGATTACTAAAAATAATGTTTTTTAGGTCTCAATTTCTCAAAATGAACTTAATTGGAGTTAGTTCACTTAAGAACTGTGCCCTTCATTTATTAGTTGGAATTTTATGTAGCAACCAATTTATTACATGTTTATCAAACCAGTTTTTTCCTCGAATGAGAACAGTACACTGGTAATAATTTTGCTCTTATTTTTACATCACTAAATTAACTTTGTTAAAGTTAAAGCTTAAATTGTGCTTTGTGAATAAATACATGCACTTAAAATGACCAGAATATAGAGAAAAAAACTGTCGATTTTATAATGTCGATTATGATAGGAGCAATTCAGAGCCTTCAAACGTAGATCCTGCTTAAATGTATTTTTTTCGTAAAAGAGCGTCTCCAACGTCAAAGTGTTTTCAATATATCCGACAATAATATAATGTTTTTGTTTTACGTGGCCGATGGAAAACAAAAAAGACATTGTGGTCTCGACACAACGTTTTGTTTTTGTCGGATGTTTTGGAAAAAAATTGTCGCAGGAGACCCGATTTGTTGTGTTTTTTGGAAGTTGAGTGCTTGTTTATAAAATAAGCTTTTTTACAAGATGAGTTTATTTGTAGGATTATATTGTTTGTAAGATAGGTTTGTTTGAAAGATAAGTTTATTTGCAGGATGAGTTTGTTTGTAAGATAAGTTTATTTGCAAAGTGAGTTTGTTGTTTGTTACCTTGGGCAAGGCAGCCAGACATTGCTGCTTGACGTCCCAGACGAGCTGATCGCGCGGGAAGTGCAAGTCCTTGTGCAGGTTGAGCTCGGGCACGTGCACGCGGAGCGCGAGCCACCCTTCCGGCGTGGGCGCGCCCGCCCCGCCCTCCATCGCGCCCTCCAGCGATCACCGGCACCTCACATCTGAAACGACACAACTACTTCAATTAATGCCATCAAACTAAACCATCAAATACTCTCCAACCAACTGTGAGTTTCGGTCATGAAATTTACACAGATTTTCTATAGGATTTTGCAGGTGAACGAAACCATTCTCAGAAAATATTCAGTTGTTGAAATATCCACCATCCATCTGTAAAAAAATAATTTACCCACTGTTCGATCCGTCTTTATTATATAATTAAAAAATAACACAACAAATGCCAGTGGGCTTGTTTTGTGATCCAAAATCTCGCCAATCGGGCACTAAATTTCAAATACAAAACATGATTACAAAATTCAAATGGGATGGCGATATACAATGTCAGGCAAGTGTAAAAGAGACAGCGTGTGCTAAATGATCTAGAACCAAAAGGTATTAAGTCAATAGAGACATTTGTTTTCATTTAAATTTGTATGAAAGGCTCTTCTGATGATCTTCTTTTTTTAAAGAAGAACACTAGAAGTTCCTTTAATAAATAAATTATTTAACAAATATAACCCATTTATTATTTGGTGAAAAGGGTACACAATCAGTTTCCTCACGTCGCGCGTCGTGTCGCTGGGAAAATGGAGAGATATTCTTTATTCCATGATATTTATAATGGAATAAAGAGCAACTCAAGTTGAATCGCGGGCAAAACCGAATAGTAATTATATACGGTCAATTTTAATACTATAAGGCAAAAAACCTTGGAACGGCGTGCTCTGGTATGATGAAATTAGCACAGCATTTTCTTTTTTGAATTTCTATGTCATTTGTAGCTTCCAATTTTGCATCAATAAGAGCCACAAAGCTTTAAAATACACAATTTACTGTAAAAAAAATTGAGACGAAACGATGATTTATATTTTTCAATAATAATAAGGAACTAAAGTCCCATTTTTGTCAACCTTCTAACAGTATTTTGTAATCTTGTAGTTAGTTTTAATAGTTAAAAAAAATAAAGAAGGGGGGCGTTGGATAATTTGACTGTGGAATAGGGGGCGATTCTCTTTAAATACGGTTGAAACACTGACCTAAATTAATGTTTTTTAAGCGATAATATTTAACACTGGAAGTTTCTTACCGTTCAGTGCTTCTTGTTTTGATTTGAGCTTTATTTACTTGAGAAGGATGCGATGATAATGCTATCATAAAATTAACCTACCCACGTAAGATGATATTATACAAGTAGGTAAGTTGTACCTATGTATGTTTGTTATGTTACAAACAGACTAGTATTACGATAGATTACTCTTAATAGACAAAGGCGATAACGCGTTGGTTGATATTAATAAAGATAAATCCACTCGATGCGATGGCCCTTCATCCGGTTGTAAAATTATTCTTGAGTGGTTTGAATTAACGTAATCATTTGATGGGCGAAGAGAAAAGTGGGTGCAATCCGTTGTTATAGAGTGGTAAGCTCTTTGGCTCTAAGCCCAATGGTAACGGGTTCTAAAATCAATGATAACAAATACAAAAATATTTCGAGTTTTTTCACAGGTAAAATTAATTAACTGAGATATGAAAGTAATGTGGGTGTCGTCCTGGTAAAACATCATTTACAATCGAAACGTAAATTGAAATGACTTCCGTCATTTCATTGACTTTAGAGAGGCGAAATCTGAAGAGTCTTTCTTCGTGAACTTTCCCAAACCCATGCCCACCCTTTGCTTCCATCAGCTTCGTAACATTTCCAACATTCGGAATGCCATAGTCCCACTGGTTTATCACTTACCATAAATTTAAATTTTATTTATTTATTTAAACGCCCATAGAGCTTTTACATAGAATGCAGTACATTTTTTTTTTAATTAGAGTGAAAATATTGAGATGATAAAATACAGATAATACAATATAAATGTTAAAAACAAAATGTAGGTTACATAAATTATAAGCGTTGACAAAATACAGGTAACATAAAATATAAGAAACGAAATATAGGTTGCATAAAATATAGGAGTCGACACAAGGTAATGTTTAAAAATGTGTAATGTTTAATTTACTAAGTTCAAATTATTGTCAAATACATCCATATTGTTTAAGTATGTATTTGTTGCCAAAATTATTTAAACGTTGTGTTGGAGAATGCAAATTATAGTTGGAATGAGATGTACGTATATAAAATGCTAATGTTTGTCTAGTTGTTCGTGTAGGTACATTTATTAATTGCAGGAGTATATCTTAAATATCTCAAAAGTTTTAAAGTAACTTTGTGTTTTACGATAGCTATGATTAATATATTCTTTTAAATTACCACACCAATATAATTTTGCACAAATGCTCAGTATAAAATAAATAGCATTGTTTGCATCTTTTGACAATCGAAAAATCAATAACTTAAAAATAA
Organism: Limnephilus lunatus; assembly: GCA_917563855.2. Classification (NCBI taxonomy): domain Eukaryota; kingdom Metazoa; phylum Arthropoda; class Insecta; order Trichoptera; family Limnephilidae; genus Limnephilus; species Limnephilus lunatus. The sequence continues at coordinate 28,816,913 of OU830592.1, read as the reverse complement.
TTTTTAACCTCTACGCAATTTATGTCACATAAACAATAACCACTAAGTGAAAAAAATTCCGTCTCATTTTAGAAATCATACAGTCGAATTCACAGGTAAGTATGGTCCTGTATTAATTCATTTTTGGGCAGCATCGCGTTCATTGGTCAAAATATTGTATATATATTTTCGTATCGGTGATCAATGAACCGGTGTATGCAATTTTTAGCCATAAGTTGTTTTTAATTGTTTGTCTAGCTTGTAGTCTTTCTAGATTTTAGGCATGTATGGTAAGTTTGTACAGCGCCCTTGAGGTGATTTTTCACAAAAACGGCGCTATATAAATCGTCCAATTATTATTATTATTATTAACGTGAATAATCACTTTGAGAAAAGTTCCAGTTATACAAATTTTCATCGATGTATTTTTGTTCTGCGCGGAATGTCAATGTTACAAAAGTTTATTCCGACCAAAGATAATAATGGAATACAACCGATGATTTTGTTTTACCTAATATGAATTCGACGAAAAAAATATGATTGCTAGTATAATTTGACAACTTTGAACAAGAAAACCAAAATTCTGCACATTTACATTTATCAAGAAGTGGGAGCCTTTCATAATATGGAAATCTCTTTAGGGATAAATGTTTTTTGTGGTGCTCCGTAGGGAGAAACTTGTAAAAACCTCCTGTAAACGCCTTCGTTAAGAGAATTTCTTTGTGGTTTATTAAATTTTTCTCCTTCTCATCCGTCCTATGAATAAATTTACAATTTGAATAATGTAAAAACACGACATCTCAGTTTTTATTTCCCATTGTTAGTGAAAAAACTGTTATTCAAAGGGAAGAAATATGAAATTTATATTTTAACAAAATATTCAAAGAGATTTTGTTTTTACAAGAAGATTAAAATAAATTTTAAATCCGATGAAAACTACCAAATTTAACGAAATTTTAAAAATTTGATGAAATGATGTTTCTCAACTATCAACAAACACACTTGAAAAAATCATATTTTCAATGTAACATTATTATTCTAATGTAAGATACTCTCAGTATTGTCCAGGTGTAAGACCACCATTCAGAATTGATACGTTGCTTGAAATGGCTTTAACCGTATTTAGTGACCAGATCTGAATAGCCAGAAGAATAACCCACCTTCCTCTTTCCTATATCATTCACCCCCCTACCGTCAGCTTCACAACTTGCCATAATCTCACTGGCTCCAGACGGGAGCAGCTGGGACTCTAGTAAGGTATTCACATAAAAAAATTGACACGTGGTGGTCATAAAAAGGCGATTTCTATGTTACCAGGTTATTTTTTCTCTTTCTTTCGGGTTATTATATTTCTAACCTATTCTATTAAATTAGATGTAGTTATATAATAAACCAATATAAAAAATGTATACATATCCATTTTTTTCAGGTTTTTCTTATGTTCTCGATCTATGCCCACCCTGATAACAGGGTGGGCACATAAATGTGGTACATGCTGCTTGCTATACAGGGTGTTAAGGAAAATACTTTAACCGGTGATTCCTAACACTATTTGGAGTAAATAAAATAAATTAAATTTTGCTGTCCGGTTACGTTGGATTTTAATATATATTTTTTAAAACCAACCTTTTTTGCATATCGTCACTTATCACTCAACCAAGTAACTGCACAACCCCTCTTTCCTACCCTAACTGTCCAATACCTACTGATTTTTAAAATGTTTTTATTTGAAAAAAAATCTAATGTCACCGGTAACCAAAATTTCATAAACATTTTATTACTTTAAATAATGATACGTTTCACTGATAAGTCGATTATGTCCCTTAACACCCTGTATAAACAGCATTACAATTGCTTGAAATTAATTACTTGCATGCACTTTATTTAGCTTCCCCCGTAACTAAAGAAACACGATAAAAAGTGCAGACACTATAGCTTCGATTCTAGAGGGTGTTGCCTTTACAAAAAGTGTGTAGTTGCTTCTCGTATAATAGCAAAATCGAGTTTAAAACTCAAGTGAGGGGAGAATTCCTCTCACGGAGAGCGTAAAAAGAGAACTGTCAAATCAGCTTTTTCCTCCGCTTCTCCGAGGCACGTTCCAAATAGCCAACCCAGAACCAACATACAAACTGAGGACCGAATGTGAATGGAATAATAAGATTATTTCAGGCAAACTTTCAGACCATTCAAAATGCTTGGAGTCAATATCAGGAAGTTTTGAACATCGCCGTTAGGCAAATAATTACATTTTATTTTGAAGAGTTTTATTTCACATGTACATTTGTTAAAAACAAACATATAATTTTATGAATAAAAATTAAGTAACAAATATACCTACATGTGAAATAAAACTCTTCAAACAAAATGTTTAGATATTGTTACATAGTTAATGCCGAAGAAATACAGCAAAGAATTACGTTTTTTTCTATTATAAGACTCAATTCTTGGACTTCGTGTGACGTTAGTTACATTGTAATGGAAAATGTGTGCGTAAAATAATAAATAAATAAACAAAATATACAATTATTAGAATTTACTTGTTTTAAATTATTATGTGGGTACCTATTTAATTATTTAGCTGTTTGGGTAAGTAACATATCTTTTTACGATCTCGAATATCGTTTAAAAATTATAATAATACAAAAATCTTACTAATCTTTTACTAAATATCTTAGTTATTGAAGTCCACGCTAAACAACATAATATTCTACGCGTTAGTTTAAATATTTCGATATTTGTTGATGGTAAAATTGTTAAAAAAAGGATAGAATGTGTTTATAAAAATATTTTTATGAGCAGGGATTTCAGATAAACCTAAAATAATAATAATCCATCATTGAATCTACTATTATTATATGTATAATAATGCAAAAGTTCACATAATAATGCAAAAGTGACATGATATTTTCAATTACTTTTAATCTGGGTAAGTTTATCAGCCATTACACGATCTACATGTTTACGAGGAATAATAAATCAGACGTCGTGAAAACAATATAAAAGATAGACCGTGGATTACGCTATGTAAACCTACTATTGCATAGCTGTTAATTTTTTTTGTGTAATATCATCAGAATACCAATCAATGGATTTTGTTAATTAATTTTCGCGCAAAACTCTGATTAAGTTAGCATGCCTAAAGTATTTGTGATAAGTCCTCATATTTAATGATTATTGTGAAAGAGATATTGTACGTTTACACCGATAATGTAAAAATATACTCTCAAAAAAAGAAAAACTCCCTAACTGATAAAACGATTCGAATAGTAGGTACCAACGTGACGGTCATAACAGACGAACGTGATTTTTTAGAATTTTCATAAAAGTTGAGAACATCACGCACCTTTGAAACTTATGTTTTTTGCGCACTTGATAATTTACTTTTCATAAGTTTTGGTAGGCAACAAATCATGATAATCTTGAGACAACATGCCACTAAATCTTAATAATCTTGAAATTTAGAGTGTGTTCTATAAGCTCGGAATTTAAAGTGTACTCCATTTCCCTTACCCTTCCTCCGGGTTTCTTTGGACAGGGTAATGCCGAAGGGTGGTACTTGGGCAGCAACTCGGCTAAGGGCTGAAGTTTCCCTAAAGTTGGGATCGGCTTCTTATCCCAGAAGGAAACCCTCACGCCCTTGAAGGGTGTAATCCCCGGCGCCACCGCCACCCATCCAAATCCCCCGTAGACCAAAATAATTGAATAAGTAAATCAGAGGAACTGCGCAAAAAGTTATAAACTTTCGCCGAGGGTCGTTTTATTATGATTGCAAATAAAAATCAAATTCGAAGTCGTGCCCCTCACTAATTGAAGAAATTTTCGCTTGGGAACCGTAACTAAATGAGAGGCACGATTGATTCCGTATTGAAAACGGGGGGTTAAATGGGGGGGGGGGGGGGTGGGGAGAGGAGTTAGGTATATTTTCTCAAAATAATTTTAATAGCGAATTTCGGCGATTTCAAACATTAATAATTTAGAATGTTCAATCACACGAATTAAATTAAAATAAAAATCTAAATATTTTTTTAAAATGAAAAGTTTTGCATTTTGGTTAGCATTATTATTTTCTAAATAGAAAATGAGGTTACCATTAAAATAATAAAAAAAAATTGAAAAGCAAACACAAAACAAAAGTGAAATGCTTCTTCCCTTACACAATACAATTTAATAAAGACAATTCGTGTTAAAGTGCGAGACTTTTCTTAGGGCAAAATAGGATTTTATTTTTGGATGACTAAACAGCCCCAGGATCTCGTTAGCGAAAAGAAAGGGGGCTGGAGGAGCTCAAAGGACACGCGGAGGAAAGAGAACGCTAAGGGGAGGAAAGAGGTTATAAAGTCGAGTGGCGAAGCGTTTTCAACTACAAAAAGAAAAAAACATTACACCCGTGAAATTACCAAAACTATCGAGCATCTTCTGCTGTGTTAAAATAAATCCCTTGGCGTAAAACAGATGAGTTTGTTTACTCGTTAATTTTGATTATAACGAGAGGTTGCTAACTTTTGAGTGAAGTGGCAAATATTGACAGCTTTTGTTGACTTTGCGAAGATTTTCTGAAAGAGCAGCTAAAATAAACGTTGTCTATCATTTCTGAGATCGTTAAGGGTGAAGAGTCACTCAGCAAAATAAAGTTATTTATTCAGTTGGGAAGAAACATGTCGTTATTCGGAGAATGGAAACATCGTATGTAATAATACTTGTATATTAGTGGTTTATAGATTATCTCGTGAGTAAGTACCTTGGTATATGATCACTATATCATTGGCTTGGATCGATAATCTTATGATTTTTGTGCTGACGTGGCTGTCAACTCGAGGCTTATGGCGATATAAGGACGTTATTAAGGAAGCCTACACGAACAAACAAGACCATTTGAACAAAGTATTTATATAATGAAAATGTAATACAATCATTAAAGCAAATATTAATTCTTAACAATTGCGCATTTGGTAAAACTTAGATAACGGTACATTCAACCTGTAAGGCGATAAGCATTCATTTCAATTTGGGAGGCGGGTATGGCTACCGCCTCCACGGGAAACATTTATTAGATAACCAACACCTCTGCCATAGTCATTGAAATAAATGCCACTGTAACCACTTGTAGTGGTTTGCTATGTTTAGTGACCTAACAGGGCTGCCCGGCTTCGTAGGGGTGAGGTTTGTGCGGGTGTTGGCGGCGGATGTATCTGTCCATTAACTGTGTCACCGCCTCGCCTTGCACCACAGTGCCATTTATGTATGGGTACAGCCGCCCCGGGAACCATTTATTGGATAACCAACACCCCTGCCATAGATCACCCCAAGTGGTTCGCTACATTTGGTGACTTAGCATGGGGGCCAGGGTTCATTGGGCGAGGTCTTGTCATCGTCTTGGTCTTGCCTTCACTGTCATTGTCTTCGTTGTCTTGGTCTTTGCGGCGGATGATTTTACTCACCTACTGCGTGGCGGGCCGGAACAGACACAACCAGTCTCTTGATCCATCACCTTACACCGCATTGGGAGGGATGGATTTATACGTCAGTCACTCCTGGTCACATTGACTCAAAATTCCTACCCACCCCTCTTACCTTCTTCCTTCCCAGAACTTCCTCTCCTGCCTTTCCCCAAAAAGCTCCACACAGCATCCTCAAACATGACATAAGCCCCCGGGGGAACTTTTTTCATTATGGTTTCCTGTCTGGGTCTACTTTAAAAAAAAATTTGCTCCACCCCTTTTTTTGTGAGAAATGTTCATTACTGGCAAACGGGTTATTTTTTGCAGTGCACTCCGTCAAACCCCTGATGTTATTCTAGAAAAATCTAGAAAATCTTCAAAAAATTGATCATAAATATACCACAAGAAGTAACACCAGAAAGAATCTCGTGGTTCCAGGGAGCAATACGGCAAAGTATCAAAAGACATGTACATATCTTGGACCAAAAATATATAATAAAATTCCCCTAGAATTAAATATTAAAGCTCGCAAAATGTCCTACATCGGTTCAATAATAACTAAATGGTTGATTGGCTTGGGTAGGGTGGAATCTGAAAAACTATGAAATAATGTCACTTAAAATTTTACATGGCCTATTTAGTAAAAATTTTGTAGGTATATATTTAAATTTGAAAAAAAACATTTTTCTTTTTTTTGTTACATAATAAATTTTTGGCATTTTTATTAATATATATTTAATTTTTTTTAAAAAAAAACAACAACAACAACATTTTGTTACAGAATAATTTTTTTGCATTTTCACCAGCATTTGGTTCCTTAGAACGGGCAAACCTAGGAACTAATATCGACCCACAAGACATAATAACACTTGTACACATTTTAATGTCTATAGTTATATTGCAATATTATTAGTATGTTATTTTTGCTATACAAATGTATCAAATGTAATGTTATAAATAATTTTTTTATTTACGATACTTCTGTAAAATTTTTATTTCTTGTGAGGGATGTATAGGAAAATTTCCATGTATCTAGTGCGGCATGGTTCAATGCTATGCGCAATTACGTTACTTTGCTTCTTGCAAGGGATATATTCGAGGGAAATTTTAAGGAATGGCGTTGATCGAAAGAAGGATCTCGTGATAAGTGTCCCCGAGTGGTAGGCTGGAGGGTTGGATGGTCGGTGGCTCGTTGGGAGGGTGGGCCGAGCTCTATCTCTTAGAGGGAGGAGTGGCTTAGAAGTGTACCGACAATAAAGAATGGTGTAAATGAGACAATGGAAATACTCATAACTTCCGCACGCACAAATGTAATTCTGGAAATTTTACGGAAATATAATAATGTAATATGATGACTTTACATCAATGGTTACGAAGAATTAATAGTCATATCTATCTAATGGCGTAGTTACTACATTGAGAGCTTGTGCAGGACGTAAAAGAATTCGTAGCAGGATGATTTCAGAAAAAAATATCAATTTTGTGGGAAGGATTAATAATTATTATGTTCGGGTGAAATCTTTGAAATGTTCTGATAAACTGTTACTCATAAACTCATAATACATTCATCCACGATGTTTAGGTGTAGATACTAATAATTTATTTTAGTCTCATTAGTTACCTTTCAAATATTCATTGGCAACATTTGAGATTGTTTGAAAAAAAAAATTTAGGGTTATATTTATGTCTTAAAAGTTGACATGTATTTTGAAAAAAAATCATCTTTGGCGAATAAAATTAAAAATGTATTCTGCGACCTAAGGGAATGGCCATCATATATTGTACATCAACACTAATCTAATTAATCGGAAAAGGTGTAAATAAACTGAAAAATAATTCCTTTAGAGAGTAAATATTAATCCTTCAAATTTTGCAAATTCACTTTGTGGCACCATTTTATTAATTAAATTATTAAAACAGTTTGTTTTTACCACAATAATCTTTATTTAAAAAGTCGACATGTTTCGAGAACGATGTTCTCTTCATCAGGACATTATATGTACTAAAACTAAATTATCAAGCATAGAAAGACAGGCGTGGGTGGAAATGGAATTAGTTGGAGGGGGGGGGGAGAGGGGCGGAAAGAGGAGGAGTTTATAAGATAGACAGGGGGGAGGGGGTTGCTTAGAAGATCATAGACAAAATTACAATGGAAATATGTTTAAAATAGGGTTATTCACAAAATTAATTTGGTTATTAATAATATTTAAATTTTTATTGACATTTTTCCTAATTTCTAATATTTCTAAAAGATCTAATTGAAAACCACTAACGTTAGTATGTAAAATTTTAAAACCAGTATTTATATCAAATGAATGGTTAAATTCAATTAGATGGTTAGCAAATTCCGAATAATTATTGCTATTTAGACATCTCAAGTGTTCCTTAATCCTCGTTTCAAAATTTCTGCAAGTTTAACCATCCATTTTCACAAAAACTCTTAGCATTCCATTATTTGATCAATCGATTAATTAATATCCCGCTATCCCCAAATAATTTCAAAGCTGAACTTAACACAATTAAAATAATTGCATCTAATAATGGTTATAACCCCAAATTAATAGATGACATATTGAACAAAAAATATAAGAAAAAATTTCATTTGTCCTACATTTACCCATTGCTTAGTGATAATATCAAAAAACAATGGAGAAAAATATTGTTTGTAAACCATCAAACCTCCAATTTAATCGGGAAAAAAATCCCCAATACAATACAGCCAGCTTTTTATACCCTATAATAAATTGAAAAATTATATTTTAAATAATAAGGACAAAGACCAAAAAATGAAAAAATCCGGAGTTTACCAATTGAATTGTAATGATTGCAATCATTTTTACGTAGGTAAAACTTGCAGAAATTTTGAAACGAGGATTAAGGAACACTTGAGATGTCTAAATAGCAATAATTATTCGGAATTTGCTAACCATCTAATTGAATTTAACCATTCATTTGATATAAATACTGGTTTTAAAATTTTACATACTAACGTTAGTGGTTTTCAATTAGATCTTTTAGAAATATTAGAAATTAGGAAAAATGTCAATAAAAATTTAAATATTATTAATAACCAAATTAATTTTGTGAATAACCCTATTTTAAACATATTTCCATTGTAATTTTGTCTATGATCTTCTAAGCAACCCCCTCCCCCCTGTCTATCTTATAAACTCCTCCTCTTTCCGCCCCTCTCCCCCCCCCCCTCCAACTAATTCCATTTCCACCCACGCCTGTCTTTCTATGCTTGATAATTTAGTTTTAGTACATATAATGTCCTGATGAAGAGAACATCGTTCTCGAAACATGTCGACTTTTTAAATAAAGATTATTGTGGAAAAAACAAAGTGTTTTAATAATTTAATAAATATTAATCGATTACGATATGTTTACGCTAACAACAATGGGATGCTTTCTTTGTACCAAACACACTAATCCTCCAACAATGACAGAAGATACATTCCCCTCACAAATATACTAGTTCAACTATATCGTACTGAAACAGATAACGAAGACCCTGCTTAGACATGGATGTTTTACTATTTTGGCAGACCAGACTATTGTGTATTTACGAATTGTTTCGTTGTGTGACTACGTATATAAATATTATAATCAACGTAGATACGAAGCTATTGACCAAAACAAAAAAGTATTCAATAATATTATTACGTTCGCATTTCTACTTATTAACTGTTTACGTTTGTTTATCTATAGGAAATAGGAAATCCAAAAATTAAGGAAAATCCCGGATTTCGGACGATGCTTTAAACATCGCGAAAAAGATTTACGTATAGCCAAGACAAATATTCACGTAAGGTTGGTTCTTCCTTAAAAGAGTAAATATTGCGTGTTTACAATTTAGATGTGGAGGAAAGGGATATTGTCCGCGTTTACTTAACTTCAGAGGATTTCTGCTAAACAATAGTCAAATAAAGCTGAATGTTTCCACAAAGACTGGTGCTTTGTTGCCTCTTAACAAATGTTGGATCGTAATGCGTCACCGAGATAAACAAGCAAGAACTTAAACGTATTTAACACTCTTACAGCCAATTACGTTACTCATACACCGTCGAATGCCTTCTAAAGTGAGAGAGTTTCTGTGCTGATTCTATGGATCTATTGAAAAAAAAATACTAAGCCGTGGTGGCATGGCATAGAGAAAAACTTGCAAAATCAACACTGCCACGAATAGCTCTCACATCTTTAATTTTCAGTTCAGAATGACATTTTATTTGAGAGCTTTTAAATTTTGTCTCTTTGTTTTGTAAACTTGTTTTCCTAACTGAAATTGCATAGATATAACGTGGCTAGTGGCTATTGTTTTAACACATTGTAACACGCACCTCCAATGGCAACGGATTACCACTTACAACCACCACGATTGCCTTAAAACTGGTCAACAGGAAATGTGTCGACAATGGCGTAGATACGAGTTAGCGAAGATATTGATAAAGTAGTGTAAAAATCTACATTGTAAAGCCTCTTATAACGAATAGATGAATTTATTTTTGAGAAGTAGTTGTCCTTGATCTGTGAAAATCACCTGTTTGAAGTTAGTCGTAATATGCTCTACAAGCTTCAAATTAAATTAATTAAAGGATTATTTTTCATCTCATAATCCCCGGATTATAATGACTAACCTTTTAATTCGTAGGTAATAGACTAGATGAAACTTTATACTGTCAATAATCTGAGATTAGATTTATTACAATATAATTTACGAATAGTACGATCAAGCTTAATTATGAATTTGGTAAATGCGCACTTGTTAAATATCCTTGAACGCGTTCAAGAACCAAGTAATATTTTCTTACATTACATAATTTGGTTTCACATCGTGGAAATCTACCAGGAAAATCTAATAAAATACGTACTCTCATTCTTGAAATTATAAATTATATTACCTACGCCGCGAGATGTAGGCCAGAGGATTCCTTACAAACGATTTGTAGGAATCATTGCAAGTTATACAGCTTGGTGCTTTCTTATTATTATAAAGTAAATCATAATCAATTTATTATAATAACATTTTAATTATAGAGATCAACGATGTAATGTTTAATTATTGAAGAAGATGTTAAAAAAGTTAAAGCAAAACAAAACATGAAACAGAACAAGATATAGAAAATAAAAAAGTTAATTGCGACTGATATCTTTTATTTTAGGTGTCTTGTTCTGTTTCATATTGTTTCTTTTAGATTTATTAAGATTACCATCTTCCTCTTCGATAGTGAAATAAATACGTTACACGGTGTATAAAAGCTTACATTATTTCCATTAAATGAAAAGAAATCACTTTGTACACAACACTTATTTAATCAAAATTATCCACATTTTTCGAAACCAATGATTCCTTCGTCAGAATAAGTGGCGTATACAAAGTGTTTTAATTTAATTAAAATGATAACACAAAGCGAATTTGCGATTATTGAGGAAGTGCTTATATTATTAGTTTATACGTAGGTACTTATGTACAAACCACAAAAAAACAACAACAAAAGTTTATGGAGTACAGGTAATAATATATTTATAAAACCATACCTACATATATCTATGAAGTACAGGTGCACTTGTCAATCATCATTACGGTAAGAAATTAAGAAAAAATCTTTTAAAAAATCTACGGTTTTTGACTGTAGAAACGCGTCAAGGGTTCTTTACCGCATGAAATGAGGTAAGGTAAGTAAAATAAGTTCAGGACGCATAATATATCGTATCTACCTAATGTCAAATTATCGGACACGGACTCTCGATATGAAATTCGTCATGAAATAGGTATCTCGTGCGACGTGCAAAGCTCGGGACTAATGATAATTTAAGGCTCGATTCCACGATCAAATTATCCGTCGGGAGTTTGGCCAATAAATAATCTCAGAGATGTATCGAACGGTTGAACACAAGGATAAATAATACAAAATATACGTCGCTGGTAGCTATCCCATTCACAAATTCGTATTTCTTTGCTCATTTTCAGGAACAAGTCGTATATCAAATTTTGGGACGATGCGGAAGACAGCCATAACTGGGGAGGGGGAGAGTCGGCAGTAGGTGTGGGTCCTAGGAAGTTAGAAGATAGGAAGGAGATAACATCCTCTAATATGGGATGGTAGTTCGGATGGTATATCTGTCAACAATCATTTCTCTCACAGATAATAATAGTAAAAAAACTGGGTGAGCTTTACCGTTACAAAGTTTGAATGATTGTCGTTTTATGGATTGGTAAATTATTTAATTACGACTTTAGTTGATTGATTTTACTAAATATATACAGCGAATAATATAGAGTAGTTAACCTGTTTGCTGAAGCTGCAATTCAAATCAAGCCCGAACACACAATGCTAACAAATGCGCTGGCACTAAAAAAATTTGACTATTATTTCTGCCTGAAATGTTAAGGTCAATGTAACAATTTTTAGGGCGCAACGTAACTTACATCTTGAGTTATGGAGCTTTGGAAAATCAATGTATCAGTCCAGAAATAAGTTACGATGAAATATTGTTTATTTGTTTCATTTCAATCAATTTGGGAGGCGGGAATGGGCACCGCCGCCCCGGGAACCTTTATTGGATAACCAACACCTCTGCCATAGGTCACCCCAAGTGGTTCGCTACGTTTGGTGATTTTGCAGGGGTGCCCGGATTCATGGGGTGAGGTTTGTCTAGGCCTTGGAGGCGGATGACCAGGACACACTGAGCCCCAGATTCGTAAAGCGCCGTTTTCGTGAAAAATCACCCCAAGGGCGCTGTACATATAAGCATACAATAAAATAAAATTAATACGATAGGCTTACAACTAAGATTCAAAATTTTCCTTCCCTCTTCTTCCTTTCCTTAAAAAAACCCTCCACACAGCATCCCCAAAGATGACATAGGCCCTGAGGGAAATTACTTTCCTCAGGGCCTCCTGTGTAGAGCTCATCTAAAAAAAATATCTATTAATTATTGTGTAAAAAAAAACCTGTACAGAATCGTACCCATTATCACACCCTAATGAACGAGTCGAAAAAGCGACCCGTTCTCATGTGACAAATTAATGTCAACCGTGTACATATGTTAGGCGCGCGTTCGGCGTGTTTCCCGACTATGCACCGGTGCCGAAGGGATCAATGACGCTGGTTCCTCGGAGCATCTTCCATTGAAATACCAGTAGATCAAGGAAAGCATAGCCTTACTAAACTAAACCGATTAAAACTATCCGATGAGCTTAGCAGAAATCATAATACATCTCAGTACCTACTTTTCCTTACAACAACGTCTAATATAATGGCGCCGTATGAATATTGCCACTAAAGAAGTGTTACGCGGTCAGTGATAATCACGAAACATGAAACGCGACCAAAGACAACCAGCGCGCAAATTTCTCAGTAAATAGTCTTTGTTTCGGAATTAATAAAAGACGTTGACCGTTACCGCATGAAACATGAACCTCTGATGATATTACTTGATGAATAAGCTGAATTTAAGCACAAGAGGTGCATACAGAATACTGAAGCGTTACCCGTGTAATCAAAAAAATTTCAACATCGCGCGTGTCGTTTAGCGCCTAAGTATTTTTTTTTTTGGAAAACAGGATTCTTATGTACTTTAATGGTAACAAAAGTTCTGTTCGTTCGTAGATGGCGGTAATTGCATTATTTTTGGAATAAGCCCTTTTTGCAAGTTATGCAGTAAAACATTAATATGCATTGTTTGTTAGCGCCCGTCTATGAATGTGAATAAATTGTTTTGTTTTATAACATATTTTGTGGAAACAGTTATTAGTTTACAATTAATAAATTGTGAATTTTAGTTAATTAAAATCATTGTTTTGTAATCCATGTTTATGTAAAAAAAGGTATGTATATTCTGTATTTAAAGGTATTTGTGACGTAAATAAATAACATGAATCTTCAAGACACTTCATGCTCCACTCCACAACACCACCCACTTGCTATCCCCAAAAGATTTTCCACATGACAACTGTTCGTTTTTACGACTAGTTCTTGTACTCAACATTCAACGCTGTGTCAGCTATTTTCCACTGGAGTTAATATAAACATACTTTAAGATATAAACTAATACAAAATAACTGTATGGTTTAGGACAGAGTGCAAGATGTATAGAATAGGTTTAGAATGAAATATAAACTCAATATATCAAGGGCGCCATCTGCCGATGTTCTTTATAAAATTAGTGCGTGGGTCTAATAGTAGGGTCGGGAAAACAACGGTCTTCTTAATAGGAGAGCAGGAGCGCGTCGCATTGCGGCCAACCCCACGGCCAAGGTCACCCCCGCCTAGAACTGTTATTACGCCCCTTATCCCGACGAACCTGAACCCAGATGGTCGTGTTCAACACACAACCCTCCGAATAAAATAAATTGCAGCCGTATAAGGAAACCCCCATTTGAATAAACGACGAAGAAAATAGGCAGAAAGTAAATAAATCCACGAGAAAAAGTTTTATAGTATTCTAGTAGGAGACAGCTGTTCTTGTAGTATTAATAATATTACTATTGAAACATGACAGATGAAAGTGCCAAGCGCGTGGCTCGTAAAAAGTGGGAAGAAAATAGATACAGTTATTTTTTTTAAATTATATATTTTCATCACGGATATTAAAACTAAGATTCATGTGGCTTTCATCAATAACTAGCTGGCTCCCTGCATGCGTTGCAATGCCATATTCAAAGAAATAAATTGTTTCTCCCTGCATATCGTTTCCCGTGCGACCCCGTTCCCCTCCCGCATCCCCTCCCGCATCCCCTTCCCCTCCCGCGTTTCCCTTCCACCTTCCCCGCCTACCCTCTCCCCTCTCCCACACCACAATCCCGCCAACCCCCCTCGCGCGTTCCATATATTCAGTCCCAGTACATTCAGTTTTCAAAAAGCACGCATGCCACCTATTCAATTTTTTTATTCAAATTTTCATTTTTCATAAACTTATTACAAATATTTATTTTTGTATATTAGAAGAGAACGAGAACAATCAATCAAATTTGGTACCTATTTAAAATATCTATAATTTAAAAATCCATAGACAATTTTTTGTTACAAAAAAAAAAACAGCTGCCTGCTAAATTTACATTCATCAAACGCGCGAACTGTCAAACGTGCGAAGTTAAAATAGTGATTAAGTTTTCTGAAATTATCCAATTTTTTGCGCATTTTTCTTTATTTTTCGATCCGTAAGATCCTTCTACAAAGTATTAGAAAACTTAAAAAAGAATATGAATGAAATAGGTAAAGTCATTTTGAAGTTATGGCGTGACCAAGGGAAACAGGGATTCATTTATATATTTATATGATATACAACTAACAATTGAACTAAATCTACACTTCAAAGCAGATAGTCTAAAAAAAAACCCTCCACACAGCATAACCAAAGGTGACAAAGGACCTGAGGGAAATAATATCCCTTCTGTGTGGAGCTCATGTAAAAAAAATCTAAATCTTTGAAGCGGCAGAAACCATCGAACGATGAGCTCTGTTGTCAAGAAATTTGCTATCTTTTTCTGTCTGAGATTTATAGATAATTTATAGCAAATATTTTCAGATCGCGAGATTTATAGCTTCGAAATATTCTAATTATTATAATTATTGTAAAAAATTTATTTTTAAAAAAATTACCTACACTTAAAAGATTTCTTAGAAATATGAGAGAAAAGATATCTTTGTTGGTTCTATATATTTTTTTAATTATTTATTATTTCATAAATGTTAACATGTTACATTTAAGCCAATTTTTGTAACTACCATACTAGGCTATTGCCCGTGTTGTGGTAGTCATACATGAAATATTATTTTATATAAACAGATAATAAAATATAAGAAGAGAGAAAAAAGAACATATTTAAGGATAAATAAAACTAAAAAAAATACTACTACAAATAAAAATATAAACAGAAAGCTTAGAAATAAAGAATAAAAAGATATTTTAAAGAAGATTGAAATAAAAATGAAAATAAAAATTGATAAGTATTATTCTCCTTGGTAACTATTCTTCTACACGAGAGTACATGTTTATGGTCACTTTCGAAGTTCGTTCTACGAAAGAAATTGAAAAATAGATGCGCTAGACTAAGTACTTTTTTTATAATTAATATTATTAATAATAATATAATATTAAGCTCTTATGTGTTGTTTGAAGAAATCTCTTCCCTTTTCAAATATCCAATATTTTATACGGACTTTAAAGAGAGATTTAGAATATATTATATATCAATATTTGTCGATTGTTCAATAATCGGGACAATCGGAGAATAAAAACTAACGGAAATATTTATCTTACTAGATTTTTAGTTACCTCCTTCCCTCCCATCTACGCAAAAAGTAAAAGTAAAACAAAAAAACTAAAATATGTTTGTACTAAATACTAAATAATACCGTGTTATCCTGATGGAAACTTAATAACCGATGTAAATTTTGCTGTAATTCTAGAATCAGGTTCGCGTAGAACAAACACGAAAAACGTGTAAATATGTAAATAACTTGATAGCTGTCCATTACACGAGGATACTCTGTTGTCTAATAATTAGCGCTGACAAAGAAATTTCAATAGCAGAATGTGCATCAAAAGAACTAGTATTGTCAGAGGCGTCACGTTTTGACCTTAGAAAGTCACGATACGTTTACCGATTGCAATTATTATTACTGTACTATACCGCCTGCTATGATTCCGTTTTCAGCACGCATATTACCAAGTCTGTCGATGAAATGGCGACAATTATTATGCACAGGTTCATTATTTCACTGTGGCACAGATGTCGTCGCCATATTCAATGTCACGGATAATCGTGATCTGCGGAAACCTTTTACGGATAAAACGCTACTTTGGAAACAATTAAACGACTCTACTACAGATTGAACGTCATAATACATGGATGCTAATAGATAACGACTGGATGAGACAATATACTGAATGTACTGGAAGAGTAAACGATCTTCTGTACATTCTAAGAGTCGTGTGATATGAATGCTATATATAGATATGACTTAATGAGACAATATACTAGAAGAGTTCTGAAACGACACTTCTGCAGATTGTAAGAGTAATTTCATAATAAATAATAATACACGAATGCTATAGATAATGATTGAATGAGACAAGAGTTCGGAAACGACACTTCTGCAGATTGTAAGAGTCGTTAGATAATAAATAATAATACATGAATGCTAATAGGTAATGACTGAATGAGACAATATACTAGAAGAGTTCTGAACGACTCTTCTGCAGATTGTAAGATTCATTTGATAATAACACATGAATGCAATAGATAATTACTGAATTAAAATTATTTAATTTTTTTATAAGAAAAACTTTCTTTTTATACTTTTTTTGAAAGTTATTCCCATCAGTGAAATATATCATAAAAGAATAAGTTAACAATAATAATCTAAACGAAAATATGAAAGAGAACAAGACACAGAAAAACAGAAAAAGACAATAGTCGCAACTGGGTCTCTAACCAAGTTCTGGGTTCGAGTCCCAGTTGCGACCATTGTCTTTTTCTGTTTTTCTGTGTCTTGTTCTCTTTCATATTTTCGTTTAGATTATTATTGTTAACTTATTCTAATATAAAATTATTAAGTTTACTGAAAGAGTTCTGAAACGACTCTTTTACAGATTGTACGTCATAGTACATACATGGATGGTAATAGATAATGACCGAAATTGAAAAAATATTCTGAAAAGATTCTTCTACTATGAATGCTAATAGATAATGACTGGATGAAACAATATACTGGAAGAGTTCTGCAAGGTAAAGTTACTCCTCTCACGGTGTAATGCAATGAGAACACGAAGTATCCGCTAAGTACCTATGTCTTCTGAAATTACAATAATACTCATTTATCATAATGGTGGATAATTAAATCTAGAGATGCATGCCACGTTGACGTGTTAAATCAATCACTCTGCGTGTAATGCCTTATTAGTTCCCACGATTTCAAGGCCTTTTCTAAATTGATTGTTTTGTAGGTAATTATGCCTTATCCT
Organism: Limnephilus lunatus; assembly: GCA_917563855.2. Classification (NCBI taxonomy): domain Eukaryota; kingdom Metazoa; phylum Arthropoda; class Insecta; order Trichoptera; family Limnephilidae; genus Limnephilus; species Limnephilus lunatus. The sequence continues at coordinate 28,799,523 of OU830592.1, read as the reverse complement.
TGTCAGATGCTTGTCGACATTTGGTTCCAGGTTGCAGTGTTAGTCACCTGGAGTGACAAGCGAAGCCATTTTGGTACACCCGATTTAAGCTGTGTCGAAAAGTATCAAAGGAAGCATCAAAGAAACATTCCGAAAAATATTGTAAGATTATTTCATACGTTTTCAAATGCATTTATCTACGATTTCATCAATAATCTCTTAATATCTTATTACACTTAAAGGCGGTCAGCACATAAGTCACGTAAGTCCAAAAATATCGAGTTGAGATAAACGCGTTTAAATATAAGATAATATTATGATAATTGGATTTGTTCAAAGTTGAAAACGGAAATCATTTTCATAATGTTGATTATTGGTTTATTTATCCTTTACCGTTTGATGAAACATTACTTGTTTAGCCTTTTACGATTACAATTCCAAGCTTCAATTAGAAGTTTTTATGAGTTAAGGCACTGTAAATATACCTTTATTATATGTATGAAAAAATAATAGATAAAATAACATGTGTTGTTTTTTATCATAATTTATTTATTTTCAAGGTCTGAGTGATGAATTTTAAGCTACATGTGATTCCACTGCTATTCATGATATATTAATCGTTGTAATTCATACATATTTTTATTTTGATATCAAACAATAGGCAGGTAATTATTGCGCCTAATTGAAGATAGTATATTATAATATACCTAATATTGATTAACAAAAAATCTAATAATTATTTTTGTTATCAGCAGAACCGAATGTACGATATCAAACGTTAATTAATATATATGCTAATTATCATACTTACTTTATACGAGTAAGATGGGATTCAAATGCACGTACTTTAGAAGAATAATTTGAACGCTTTGTGAAAATTGTTTAGGTACCTACCAACATTTTGAGAAACAATTTTATTTGTCATGGGTAACAAGACAATTATTGTTGTAATAATACGACTGATCTCATAAATGTAAATATTATTATCATTGTTTGAAGAAGTGATATAATAGTTATGTAAACCATACCAAATTATGACTAACTTAAATGAACATTCTTTCTCTAACGCCAGGCGTGGGATTGAAAAATAATTAAACACCTCTTCTACGCAATTAATCAACATCCATTTACCCAAACGATCTGGCCGACATTTATTACTATTTAACATTAACAACACAAGGACATTGGCTTATCAAAATTCCCTGATTAAATGTTCTGATTTGAGAGATATATTTCATCCTTAAAATAATCAATATAAATGTTATTTATTCCAATACTTTTATTTATCTAGACCCAAATAGATGTATATAGGTACTTCCTATCCTACTATTTTTTTATATTGAATATTTATTCATGTGAGGATTTTTAGATTCTGTTCACATTTTTACAAAGGTATTTAATTTTTTCCTTTTTGTTACATTTTTTCATTATTTTATATTTTCTTTATTGTTTTAATTTTTTATGTAATTATAATAACAGTGATGCAAAAAACGTCTAAAATTGTATGTATAATCGCGTTAGATCATGTAATAAATAAATAATAATAACGAATCGCAAGATGAAGAAAATAATTATATTAGTTACCTACTAAAAATATTTAAAAAAAAACGAAAACAATGTACCTACAATAAAATGTGGAAAAATCCGTAATTAGCTGGAAGGACTAGTACCTAAATACAGTTAGAGTATCATAGTGGAAAATACTTTTAGTATTGCCCTGGTAAAAGATCACCATTCAGAATTGAAACGTTGCTTGAAAAGGCTTTAGCCGTGTTTATTGACCATATCTGAACAGCCAGGTACTTCCCCACCTTCCTCTCCCTAGCCTCAAGATATACCCCAATCGAGGATGCCATTGACCATAGACCTTCGACCAAGTTGATCTAAGCCATAGACTCATTGGCCTCGGACGGTTGGGAGTAATTGAGACTATCGTAACTATTATAATTTAAAAATAACATAAAATTATTAGCATACCAAAATGAGAAAATAAAATTAATTTGTCAAATTTCTGCAAATTACGAATTATTTTGAGTGATCAAAACATTTTCTTGTAGGCAAATTTGAAATTAATTTTCAGAATATCACATCAACATGTACAATTTTCTGAATATCACATCAATGTCTAGGACGATGAAGTGAAGCGAAAAATTCCTTTGAAATACGTACCGATTGAAGATCCTAGCTAATCCCAACAATTTGTCTTATTACCCAATTAAAACATATTTTTTGGCTGAACTATTACATTCAATTTGAAGTTGATGTCGGTTTTATTATAATCGGAGAATGCTGATTACGATTACGAAATTCGTGGAATATTATTCCCTTAATTCTTTTTACTTAACATATTTATTTCAATGATTTAATTGCACAATGCGTAAATATTATCGCAATTCCCGGAAGCATGAAAATGGAATGCAGTGCGAATATTGAAGATATAGAATATAATAAAGAATCCCCCCATATCGAGCTGAATTCTAGATAACAATGCCGAATTATGTTTCTTAAATACTTATAATATTAAGATAAGAAATTCTTGAATAAAATACTTGTACGTACCCACTCTTGTTCAAAGTACAATGAGCAAAAAGTGAAAATGGCATGTAAAGTGAAAACGTGAAAATCCGTATGAATGGAAAGTTATTTGAGAACACCCATTTAATAGACTGGCATTATTATATACAAAAATTATTACAAATATTCCACTATTGACATTACCATTATAATTTCAAGTACACTAAATTTGACATGCTTATCCCTGAAGGCGGCAAAGGAGAATAACGAATTACATCCGTTTTGTTGTATCGGTATCCATAATTTTTGTACTAGCGACGCTCCCGACTGAGTATATAAGTGTGTCGATCTGTAGAGAAGTCATTGTTATAGTATATCTCTATGAGAGAAGTGATTATTTTAAAAGTTAATTATGAAACTCACCATTTTCGTTGAGGAATGTCGAAATCATATCCAAAATGGGCACAAAAACCAAATAAACTACACACGAAACCTTGGTAGGTACAAAACACTGAGACTACCCACTTTTCACACAAAAGAAATATAATCTATGATAAAATTAAATTTCTAATATAGCACTTCCTACTAAACACCGTAAATGTAAAAAATTTGACGAAGGGATAGAAAATTCAAATTAGGAAAAAACGCAGAATGGAAAAAATGGAATCTTATTTGAAACTGACAGTACGTTTGAATTTTCGTAGCATTGAAGATTCGAATCTTATTTTAAACTGACAGTCGGTACATTTTAATTTTCATCGAATTGATAATTCGAATCTTATTTGAACTTGCAGTACGTTTGAATTTTCGTAACATTGATTCGAATCTTATTTTAAACTGACAGAAGGTTCGAATTTCCACGCGGCCAATGACAATCCGATGAAGTGTGGACAAACCGCGCGAAGTTGCTATTCGACGAAAGCCACGGGCAACACTGGTTTTCTGTACTCTGTAGGACTTGGAAATCTATGATAAGCGTCGCCCGGCAAACCGAGTAGGTACTTATAAATCTGGCAGGTAAAATACTCCACCTAGTGTAAAGGGAATGTTTAAAACGAAAAAATGAACGTTTTTTATGATGCTGATGGTTTTATTTTTGATAAGGTGTTTTATTGACAAGGTTTTGTAGATAAGGTGAATTGAGCGTTATCGCTGGGAAATAAACTCGCGGGACGATTTAACCCTTTCATTAATAAATTAAGGAGATAATAATGGAACTTAATTAAACTGTGCTGAAAATTAATGACAAAAGACTATATAGATACTTTTTTATATTTTTTATTTAATGACAATATAAGATAAAGTACAATTACAAAATAAGTCAAAAATACAAAGTAAAGTGGTTTGTTCACAGTTCTCCTCACTAGGTATTCCTGTTCGACTGTATGTTGTTGTATGGGTGTTGATTTTTATTTTCTCATCTTCTAGTTTGTTGATTTTCACAAAATAAGCAATAAATAAAATAAAAGTATTTATGTTTGTTGTCATTGGGGTTACTTCATAAATTTAATGATTTCCTCATCTTCATGTTTACTTGGCCATAATTTGATGTCTTTTTAAAACTTTTGTATCTCCATGGTGTTCTTAATTTCAATTGAAAGGGCATTATATGATTTTGTAGCATGGACATTATGGTTTTTCTGGCTACAAGATGTATTTAATTTCGGAATTTTCAGTAGTTTTGAGGATTTAGTCCTTATAGTGTAGGTGTGTTGGTTGGCAAGGTATTTATATTTTTCTTTAAATATGAGTAGTGCAATTTTTGAGTATATTTTAATAATGCTGAACACATTGAAGTTTTTAAAAATTCTTTTGATGGAGTTTTGATGGGTACTTTTAAGATTTTTTTTATTATTACCTTTTGCGTTTTAACTAGCTGTTTCATGTGAATATTTGAGGCAGTTCCCCATCCTATAATCCCATATTCTATGCATGATTGGCAAAGAGCATAGTAGAATTTATATAGATCATTTTTGTTAAGTATATTGCGTATGTTTCTAAAGTAGTACATGAGCTTTGTAAGTTTCTTTCTAATGCTATTTATGTGAGAGTCTCATCGAAGATTTTCATCGATTTCAATTCCGAGTTATTTTATATCCTGGAAAAAAGACCTTTATTATTATTATTATTATTATTATTATATTTCGAGAATGTGTTATGGTGGGGCAGTGGTATGATTGCGTTAAGTTTTTTCCTTGACAATTGTGTAATTTAAGAGCATAATCCTCAGCTGGTTGTCCTCTGGCCGTTATAGAAAAATTTACATATTTAGGTTTATTAACATTAATTGTAAGTGAGTTTTGCTTAAGCCATTTTTGCAGAAGTACAAGCCCATATTCAGCTTCTTTGTAAGTGGTTAACCAATCACTTTCATTAAATAAAAAGACAATGTCATCGGCAAAACTAATGATTTTTCTTTTGGTGTGTAGGTTGCAGGTATCATATATATATAAATAAATATCAAAAATAATAAAGGTCCTAAGAAACTTCCTTGCGGTACACCATAATTGATTGGGAGAGGTTTACTTTTACGCTTTTCAATTTTAACACACTGTGAAAGTTCTGATATGCTACATATACATTGACATCCATTTTTTTAAAAGTTCCTTGAAAAGGATTTTATGGTCTATCGTATCAAAGACCTTTTGCAGGTCTGTAAAAATTGCCAAAGATTTATTTCCCTTGTCTAAGCTTTTTGTGATTGGCGGATGTTTAATTTATCTTGGCTAATGATATAAGACTTGGTGCCTGATTTATATTTCAAATAATTTGCGTTCTATCTGATGGCCAGTGGAAGTGCATTGTTAAGTTGCAAAGTATCGCGTTTGCTTTTTTCATTTCCCATAGTTCGTGGCTCGGCTCGCGGTAATACCTACCTGTTTATATTATATGCACCATCACATTTCTTTGGCCAAAATTTGTTTTAGCCAAAGGGATAAGTAAGAGATTATGCCCTTTGGTTCTAGCATCACGAGCAGTTTGGATTTTGCCAAAACTTCTGTATGTGTATATTGAAGAGGCATGCTAGTATGTTTTTAGCATAAAGTTGCCTATTGTCCAGAACACATATTCTCCTAAAGATTTCATCCGCCCTGTTCGTGATCGGTATTGTTAGAATTATCTTTATAATTAGTTACTACCGTAATCGACACATTACGCATTGTAAATTATTTTGAGTTGATTAAAGTTAAGAAAGTTTGTCTAAAAAGTATATGGATTTTCTAAGTTTGTTTTCTGTAGTAAAAATATGATCTTTCCACTTCAAATCACCGTCAAAAATAATACCCAAGTATTTGATTTAAGTCACGCGTAATTTAACGCATGTAAAGGTGACAGAGAGAGGTCGTAGGTGTGGTCATCGTTCTAGTATCTTCTGTCTTTTTCGTTTTCATACACGATGTGTAAATAAGAAGAGGACGATCATTGATGACGAAGATGTACGGCCACTCTCTGGGACTAGTTTGAATAATTTAAATTAAAAAGATTACTCCTAAAAAGGTTTTCTTAACACATAAAAATAATTGGTAAAAGATAAGTTAAAATGATTTATTCATTTGGTGTTTACTTTTCATTTGCTGGAATAATTCATGCAGTGAAAGGGTTAAGCGCCCTTGATTAGGAAGTTATAACTTAATAATATAAGCGTTAGTATGTTTATCGAATGAACTCCACTCCTGACTTCCGATATCAAGGAAGGTAGGTACCTACTCAATTAGTGATGCTGTTTTTTTATGAGCTGAGAGGAAAGTGATAAACTGGTAAGGAAACATGCTTGTTGAAAATTATTTTATGCAATTTCATGACTGAATAATAGGTATGAAGTGTGGATAATTTTGTACGGGGTTTTTTCTGTATTCCCAAATAGAGACGAAAAAAAACAGTTGTATATTGATAGCGGTAAGTAAAGGAGATAAAGTTTTGGAATCCGTATTGATCGGAATTTGTGTTTTTAATATTATTATGCCAGTGTAAGTGAATTGGTTTTTCAATAAGAAAAGGAGGATTTGCAAAGGATGACTTGTAGTTTTCATGACATTACAAAGACATGTATGTGGTTGTCAGGGGAATATGGATATATTCTACTTTGATTTAATGAAGAGATTGCCTGATCATATATAGATGCGATTAGTCGTTTAACAGGCCTTATGTGCTTGTGGCGCCATTGGTTTGAACTGCATAGGGGATGATTCTATTTTCTCATAATGTCAAGTTGCAAAACCGGATAATTAGGCGAATGTATTTTGGAGGACTTGACTCTGGAAGACGGTTTATTGCTCATTATCGACCTTGGACGAAGTCTTTCCTTGATGGACACTGTGAATAATTACAATTTAAACATGTGAATTAAATTAATTAAAATCCTTTCCCTGTCTCTTGACACATTCAATAATAACACTTAAAAGGATTAAAAGGTACCTGCTTTACAACATGTAATTTTTATTAAGATGTTCCTTATTTTAATTATATACGAGCATATAAAAAAGAACCAATTTTTTAAAAAAGATTAGTGATTTCAAACCTCCTTTTCAGTTTAATAGAAACAAACCCCATAATTACCGGAGAGTGTCTCATGTTATCATTATACTTACATGGCAATTATTGTTTATAATCCATATAAATAAAAATGAATCGCCGAAATGTATGTACGTGCAAAACTTCCGAACGACTGCACCAAATTGGATTTTTTTTTGTGTTCGTTATTGTCAGGACAAGGTTTGTATAAAACTACTAGTGAGCTCTGGCATTATTAAATTTGTATTAAAAAATTGCAATATTTGGCACGCGAGCTGTTTGAAAAATGAATGTACAGGGACTGAATGTATGGAATGCGAGAGGGGGAGTGGAACTCAGGTAGGAGGTTCGCGGGACGGGGGAAGGGGGGAGTGGAATGGGGAGAGGGAAGGTGAAAGAGACGGAGTAGTATCGCAAGAGGGGAAGGGGACGTGGGAGAGGAAGGGGAGGCGGAAGGGGAACGGGACGAATGGGAAAGGACACGCAGGGAGAAACAATGTCTTTATTTGATGGGATAGCGACGCATGCCGGAAACCAGCTAGTCATATATAATATCCATATTCAACATATCACACGACGCGATTATGTCAGAGAGTACATGAGCAGGTCTTACCAAATTAAACTTATAACGTCTGTACGCAATGTCTATTGTGAAAGGAATGTATTTTTATAATATACTAGCGAACCCGGCCACATGTTGCTGTGGCTAACGAAACACAACTCCACGTCATTACCCAATCTTTATAACCAACCATATCTGTTAAATTACTCCGCCCGTTTGCCAGCCCGCTGCCTGCTGCTCGCTGCCCGCTGCCGCTAGACTAGATATCTAACACACTATATAAAGAGGAAAGATTTGTTTGTTTGTTTGTTTGTTTGTGTGTTTGTTTGCATCGAATAGGCTCCGAAACTACTGAACCGATTTGAAAAATTCTTTCACTGTTGTAAAGCTACACTATCCCCGGGTGACATAGGCTATATTATATTTTCAAAAAAATTAGGGATCCTTACTAAAACTTCAATAATGTAACCCAGGGTGTAAAAAAATTACCTAAAATATTCTTTAAATCGCGTGCGCTGCAAAAACTATTGATGATAGAATAAAATAATGTACTACGACTTTATAGAACACATCATTATTTACAAAAAACTTCGCGACAGCATATGTCTAACTATTATGGTTATGCCACAATAAGTATTCTTTTATTTTAAAAATTTAATTTAAATGTCGCCGCTTGAAAAGACTCTTTATTTGTATCTTGGTTTTAATCCTTATCAAAATAAATTACTTCATATTCAAGACAACTTCAATACCTTTATTTAACCTTTTGAATTTTTCAATTCGGATATTTAATTAGAAAGATATCACGAGTTTAAAATTGTTAGTATTAGAAAAAAGTTTCGGCTACGGGCCGGGCGGGAGAGGAGTCAAGAAATGCAGTGCCAGGGTGGTTGGCGGGACGGGAGAGCGTGAGAGCGGTAAAAAAAAAATAAAAGATAGGTACTTTAAATAGTAGCACTTAAATGCCTCTTGAATTCTTCAAGACTACTGTTAAAGATGTCAACAGTTTTGGAAGCGTTATTTAATAACAACATACCTCGTGTCATGCTATGCCTAGCCATTACATCTGTTCTGCTATGTGGGATACATAGTAGATCGTGGTACCGTCCCGGGCTATAATTGTTCGGCACATACAACTTATAACACTCCAGGAGGTATGGGCTATCTATTAAGTTATTAATGATTTTGTACGCCGTTACTGCAAGGGTCCCATTCCTCCCTCCTACAACATGAGTCTCTTCAAGACCCATGTTAACTCCTTCCTTTCCTCAAAAGACCCTCACACAGCATCCTCAAAGATGACATAGGCCCTGAGGGAAATTATTTTCCTCAGGGCCTCCTGTGTGGAGTTAATGTAAAAAAAAAAAAAAAAAGGAAAGTGGAAGTGGAACGCTGGAGGGGAACGCACGGGAAAGGACATGTGAGGAGTAACATTTTATTTACTTGAATATGGCATTGGTATGATTAAGAAAGTTAAAAAAAAGTGCAGCTCGCAAAAACTCAGAAACGAGTCCCGGTTCGATCAAGAGAGTTATATGGTGTGGTAGATCTCTATCCCCCCTAGGGAATAAGGGTATCCGTTTTTACCTAAAGGGCGTGCTTTTAAAGATATAAGGGCTGAAAGTTTCGCCCTCTTGAAATTTCTAGAAAAGTCTTCCGGAAAGTTCTAGAAGGTTCCATAGAGCTGTAGAAAGTTCTGGAAGGAGTGGCGGAGTATGTCGTGGAATGATCAGGAATAGGGAATCGGGAACATCATTGTGCAACATTCCAGAACACTATCTTATTGTCCTGAGCGAAGCCGGGTAACCCAGCTAGTATTATATATTTCAACAAATTTACACAAAACCTTGACAAATTATATACCAAAATACCTTCCTCATGAATCATTCTATCTGTTGGTGAAAACCGCATAAAAATCAGCTGTTTAAAAGATCTAAGCGCACAGACAGCCGGAGCGACTTAATTTTATGCTATGTAAAGATTTATATAATTATGGTGAGTTTTCATGATATTCTTGTTAGAGAAAGATTATGCTAGACAAACGTTTTACTATAAACAGTTATTTTGTAATCATATATTGTCCATGAGAGTTTCGAAACAACAGTATTAAAGCATGGTGCCAACAAAATATGCATCCACAATTTGGGAGGCGGGTAACACCAACATCTCTGTCATACGTCACCACAAGTGGTTCGCTACGTTTGGTGATTTAGCAGGGGTTTGTGGGATGAGGTTTGTCTGCGTCTGTGCAACAACAGCGTGGCAGACCAGATCGGTAGAGACCGGTTGAGGGAGACCTTTTGACCTATCCAGCAGGGCTCTCTCGGAACATGGCGGGGATGGATTTATTCGTCCGTCACTCCTGGACACACTGACCCCCAGATTGCTACCCACCCTTCAAACGTTTTTCCTTCCCACAACTTCCTCTGCTTCCTCCTTCACTTAAAAAAAACCTCCACAAAGCATCCTCTAAAATGACATAGGCCTTGAGGAACATTATTCTCCTCAAAACCGTACTACAAAAAAGGTCTATGCTTTCGCAAATTTAATAACATATTGGAAGTCGTTTGTAATACCCACGTTCAGAAGTATGAATTATTTGACAAGAAGGAAGACGTTTTGCATCACAACCGTTATGGCAATATTTATGTGCATGATACAAGGTAAAAGATTTATGACTGTGTCTATAATGTTTATCTATGTTTTTCAGTAATAATATTGTTCCACTACAATGTCTGAAAACTTGCCATGACGGGAAAAGTCGTAAAACATGTCCATATCTGGAAAAAATTAATAAAAAGTTTACCGTTTTAAGCGAAGTTCATAAAAAAGGTAGTTATTATTATTATATTTACATTAGCTTCACACAGGAGGCCCTGAGGAAAACATTTCCTATCTCATCTTTGGGGCAGTGTTGGGGGGGGGGGGGGTCTTTTTAAGGTAAAAAAAGGAGAGGAAGTTTCGGAAAGGAAACAGTAATCAGGGGGTGGGTCGGAATCTGGAGGTCAGTGTATCCAGGACGAACGTATGAATCCTTCCTCCTACTGCGGTGCAATTCGATGGGTTGAGAGAGGCCGGCTGGAGAGGGCAAAAGGTCTCCCTCAAACAGTCTCTCCGGATCCGACCCGCCACGCAGTAGGTGGAAAACGCATCCGCCGCCAAGACTTAGACAAACCTCACCCCATGAACCCGGGTAACCTTATAAAGTCACCGAACGTAACAAACTACTTGGGGTCACCTATGGCAAGGGTGTTGGTTATCTAATAAATGGTTCTCGGGTATGGTGGTACCCATACCCGCCCCCAAATCGTTTCAATAAAAATACAACGTTTTCATGTCATTCCTTATATTTTAATTCATTTTCGAATTTAACAAAAAATCGTAGATTATCAATTTTTTAAAAGTGTAATGTAAGTTCAATTATTTTCAATAATATTACTTTCGATCGACATTAAAAGGTTCCTTGATTAAATTTATATTTGAAAGTATAGGATTTCCTTCTCATACTCAGTGTTTATATTTTGAACAAACAGGTAGTAAAGTTGTAATATTTTGATTCGTTACTCAAAATAAAATATTTCTGATTTCCTTCCGGGAAGGAACCAAAACACATATTTGACCCAGTAAACATATCAAAGAGCTGAGTCGCAAGACAGAATTGCGTATAAATTAATTTCATTGAAGGTTTTGTGAAACTAAAGTATACTAATACTTTTTGCACGCAACTTTTCGAATTTGAATTAAGTTTTTTTATAAAAACTTACAAAATGCGTTCCGCATAAACACCCAGTACGATTCGAGGTTAAGAAATCAACATTAAAAAACCATTTATTCGAGTTCCTATCCTTCAAAACATCGAGAAAGCTTGAGTTTTTAAAACTTTTGTTGACAGATACTCATATTATTTTATTCACATACACACCATCAGTTGAATTACTAAGAAAAATATGAATACCTGTAGCACAAACACACACACAAGAGACGAGGAAAATAAACGAAATAAGACTCCCAGTCATAAGTCGTTGATGTAGGGACAATTAAGATTTTTGGATATTTAAAAAAAAAAGTAAATTAAATTAGAAGAAAATATAAACAATTGAAACTAAAATTACAAACATATGTATTATGTAATTGATTCATTCTAAAGAATGTTTTAAAAAAATAATATATGTATCTACCTATAAGGATTATATTAGGACATAGGTGAATGAACTTATTTAATAAACTATAAATTACTAAATTCAAGAATGCCGCGTGAAAAAATGAAAATATTCACGAAAATTACGAATTTTGCGTTAAACGTGTGGTAATCGCCGAATTCGCGCTATTCAGGTAAAAACGAAGAATGTCGCGAAAACAATCGCGTTATCAGAGACGCGAAAAATTCAGCTTTCGATTATATGTTAAATCAAGTACACAGTGCACAAAATTGAAAAGATTTAATTAAAACTTAACTTCTTTCATAAAAAAACAATGCACGTGTAATACATCCTTTTAGTGGCTAAAATCGAAGCAGGAACTAACAAAAAAGAATTCTTTATCTGTAAAAATATTTTGGTAAGATCTGTCAATTAAATGTAGAGTGCATGCATGTATATTATAAATGCAGAGAGACTCAACGTCTGAATAGTTTCGTGTTTTGGTTTTAATGTTTCGGAAAGCCCAGCAGTGTGCATCATCGGGGCAGGGCGTCTGCAGGAATACTATTACGAAATCACAGCAATGAGTATGACTAGATGAATACACAATGGTACCTAGAAAATAAAAATAACCTACGACGTGTAACTTTGATCCACGATTACTTTATAAGAAAGTTACAAACTTCTAATTATTTAATTTTTTTGTTGTTGTTTATTAAGTTGTAATTTAGTATATTTTAATAAAGTAACCTAAAAATAGTTGTAACATGAATGATTAAATAGAGTATTTGACACCTGGGCCGATTTGATTCAATAATCGTAACGCGGAATTATTATTGTGCAAGTAGCCGCAGTGTGAACTGGCTGGTTACTATTGAGTTGTCGTAAGACCAGGGGTCCTCAATCTAAAACTAATATGATCAGTAAACACGCAAACATAAAACAATTATAATCAGGATTCCGAACAAATAAATAAAAGAGTTCTAAAAGGGTGTGAAAAGTAAGGCACCGTAAAAAACTTCCATTAGATTTTCAAAATCTGTTTATAAACTTGGAAAATGGATTTAGCGTACCTAATATAGTGTATTATGTCTGCAATGATTGATTTATAATTAAATCGGTTGGAAAGAAGGTTAGAGGTCCCGCACAGATGAGATGGGCTGACCATCTGAAGAAAACTGTCAGCTTTGGGTGGAAGTGAGCAGCCAAGAATCAGCAAAACTGGAGACAGTTGAGGGAGGCATGGCCAAAGCTAGACGCCAGACAGCTTATGAAGGAGTACAAGAATCATTGATGGTAAGAGAAGAAATTGACATCGAAAATGTTCGATTTCGAACACCTACCTAAATATATTAATAAGATTATGATATTTTTAAAGAAAGGTAAACATTATTGGGTGACGAATAAACTGACTGGTAGTAAACAGAAAATGTTTATTATTTATCTATTTGTTGGCTCGCTAACAGAATATATCACATATAATTATTACATTAGTTAACAATTTTAATATAGTTACAGTGATTGATTCCAATGAAATGTGAGCATACCATTCATCTCAAAATTGTAATAATAAATTAAAGTACATACATAAAATAAGAAGTATCAAAAATTACAAAATATATATACATATGAACATATACATACATTTATACACATTTTATAGCTTTAGGTGAGGTGATCATCAGGGGTATGTAAGTATAATTTCCTTCTGAAGGTAGCAATTGAGTTTGAAAATACGTCTAAGTCTTCACGTTCACAATATTTATTGTATAACCGAGTCATTCTTGAGGTTGGTTTGAAGAAACTTTAAGTATCGATCCAAAAGGTTTCAAGGTTTCTCGTGAATTTCGGCCTTATGTTAAGATTAATTTGATTAATTAAAAATGAATCATACATGTTATTTATGATTTTAAACAGGGAGATCATATCTGAAATGTGTCTTCTTTTGGCGAGTGAGACTTCTCTAAAGTGAGCGAGTCTTTCAGCATTGTTATCTAGATTCCGATGTACTCCAGATTTGTAAGCTAGTATTCCTAAGTATTTTTTTTTGAACAGACTCCACTTTATTAATATGAATTGCATAGTGTGGGGACCAATTCACGGAGCTATACTCAAGATACTTCTTACATATGAGTAGTACAAGATTCTGAAGCTATTAAGGTTCTTGAACGATTTGGTGATTTAAGTGATAAAACTATGTTGCTTATTATTGTGTCGTGATGAAGCCAGTCGAGGAATTATACTCACGACGCCTGGGTGCGAACCAGACACGATTACAACTCAGCCACAGACCGGTCAAATTATGATCGCTATTCATTTTAGAATAATATGTCCATATAATAATATAATGGTAAAATTATTACTTTTTTTTTCAATTAAAGTTTCTGCAAAAACATTAAAAACACTGTATGAAGTTATTGCAAACCAAAATAGACACAAATGTTATTCAATATTTACAAAATATTCACAAAATTTTTACATGGTTGATTACCCCATCTCCAATGACGAGTTTTTTTCAATTGGAGGTTTATTTTTATTTAGTAATTATTTACCGAAGTGGGTATCCAGTGCAGCAGAGACTAGACCTACCCAGCACTACCTAGTCACTAGTCAGGTGATGTAATGAATATTCAATATGAAACAGGTACAGGGTACAGGTCTGCTAAGGTGATGTAAGCGAAAAATTACAAATTGTAGTTCAAGCAAAAACAATAACAGTGGAGACCTTGGCCAACAATTTGCTTCATAGTCATTAATAAATTATTAACCAACTCACCCGTGTTCATAATGATGTCAAACATTAACTCATTAACACATCGTGTGTAGCCGACATAGGTCTGGTATAATAGATTAAAGTTTGTAATAACGTGTATGTGAATTACTCGTGGATATAATTCGTTTACTGGTATCACACCTTTAAATGTAATGTTCGCTGTCATAATATTAGTCCTTACACCTTTTAAAGTGCTGACTCACATCATGTAGGTAACCTATAGTATAGTTTTATTTCAGTAAAAGACCGAGGTACCGTAAAATGGCCATACTTTCCCCAGGGGTAGCATTGCCCTGTTTGATAAGAATGTAACTATGTACATATTGTACATACATATAATGGAAATTTGTTTTTAGAATATTTCAAAAATTATTTTATTTGGTAAATTTCATTCAGCGAAACTTGTAGTGAAATATATATTGTCGAATGCAAAACTTGTGATATATTCCAGCAAGTATATTAGACCCTATGAACTATGCTTTTAAATTCGCCACTGGCAAAATACGTCTCTATAAAATACCTACAACTACCTGAAATGTTTCAGAAATTCAGTTAATGGCACAAAGTAAAGAACTGTTTTTAAAGCAAAGTTAAGAAAAGCTGCCAATTTCAAGCTACGTCACATTTCTAAATGGTAGTCTGTCAAGAGCATTCCGAGTAATAGATAGTTGATTTTGTAGTAATTAAAGGGAATAGTTTAAAAAGCGACAGCCTAAACTTAAAACAAGTTAAAAGTAAATTTTGTGTCTGTATGAGATTATTCAAATTAATTACGTCAGTAATAACATTATAGATGTCCTAATTATCTTACTGATATTATAAACGCAAAAGTTTGTATGGAAAAACTAATGAATGGATTTTAATGAAAGTTTACAATAATTTACCTCATACATCAGAATAACATATATGCTATATATAATGGTGAGCTATGGCGTTATCAAAATTAAACGGGGGAGGTGGGGTTCACGGAGAGGGAAGAGACGAGGGTGGGGGAAGGCGGGGAAGGTGGAAGGGAACGGGGACTCACGGGAAAGGACATGCAGGGAGAATCAATTTATTTCTTTTAATGGTAGTGCAACGCATGCCGGGGACCAGCTATAAATAATTTAATTTTTACGTAATTTGGAAACAAAATTATTTTAATAAATTTACAGCCACATCAACCTATTAGAATAATGACTATTTTATATCTATATATTTTATATCCTTGTATTATAATCGCTTGTAATATTATTCTTCTCCAACTATCTATCACTATTTTCTATATTTCTCGTCATGTATGTGCTCTTGTATTATAATTGCTCTTGTAAAATTAACCTGCTTACAAACTGCACTGGCAGTGAAGTTTTATAGTGAACAATAAACAACAAAAATATGATTAAGGTACTCCATAATAAAGCATTTATTGACTCGTAAACTTTTGGCAACAATCCAACGATATTACATTCATATCTACAACATTTAATCATTAAATATCCCGCCTGAACGCGATAATTCTCGTAGCAATTAATACTAATACGATAATTAAAGTAAATTAATGTTTATCCAACTCACCTATGACATTTTTGTGTTAAGGGTAGCTCCCGAGAGGCGAGCCCAGAGGGCTCTCGAGCAACACTTTAGGGGTAAACTCTGGGCGGGTCCAACAACCTGTAACAAGGAGAGACAATACATTAATAAGCGCCCATTTAATTAATTTACATACCTTCATTAATAAGCTAATATTTAATGGGTTTACACAGCAACATGAAGCCGCCTCCAGGATGCGAGGGTCCAACGGGTTCAACAAAAAATGGTAAGGGTCGTTTTTTGTAAAATGATATTGTGCTTATTCAATTTAATCGTGTTTAATTAGAGTGAAACTAAAATACTAGTCCTAAACCTAAAGGGTAGAGTGAACACAATCTATCTTTGTATCTATGTTGGCGCGCCAATTTTTCGGGGAAATAAAAATTAAAAATAAATTTAGGTCTGATTATGCATAATTTTTAGTCAAGGGCAATTGAACAAGTAATAGAACGTTCGGTATACACCTGTAGGTGATTTACTTAAACATAAAATTGATAATTCAAAGCTCGTAGGTTACGATGTAAGCAACATGTAGCATGGTGGTCGAAAACCCCCCAATTCATGTAATAAAAAAGCCAATGAATAAAGAAAACTTAAAAAAAAAATTAAAAAATGTCACAAGCTGAAAATAATTTCGCAGACCTAGATATTTCAGACACGAAAGCTCTATATACGTACACAAATTTTCTGCGAATAATAAGTATGCTGTTTGATGTGTTTAAAATACGTGGGAGAATAGAAGAGGCTCCGAAAGTTTTTTAAAACCCTTCGGTTGCTGAAAAAACGAAAAAAAACAATCAAAAAGCTCGGATTACAAAAATATAGTTTTTCTACGTGGTGATAATTCAGTTTTCCACTACTACGAATTTCCGGACAGAAACGAAATGAAATTTAATAATAGGAATCTACCTTACGAAGATACGTCGTGGGCAAATATTTGGCTTGTTAATATAGCTTTATGGTTCATTATCGGAAACAACGTTTTCATTACACTTCATCAATCTTTTCCTGTCTTTCCATTGTGTTTACCTAACAGGCAAAGGTCAGATCCAGTTACCGTCTGAAAGCAACTAGTGGGCACTTAGTACACGGGTCACGAAGCTTATAAATAGACGACCTGCATACATCGCTCAGCGCTCAGCAGCCGCTGATGAACATGAATATGCTATGCTTTGTGGCCATTATGTCACAAAGTTCAGTCGTTCTCGTTATACAGCGGCAATGCAGGAAAATGAACACTATGAACAGGGTCGCCTCACACGCCGCATTAATAACATGCAATTGATGCCGCACACACAGGCGGTAAAAATGAGGGGCGGCTACCTGAATTTGCGGCTCTGTAATTGATTCGACGATAGTCGTGTCAAAATTCATATAATTTTTTTACCTTAACTCTAAACAGGAGGCCCTGAGGAAAATAAATTCTATCAGGGCCAATGTCATCTTTGGGGATGCTGTGTGAAGGTTCTTTATAAGGAAAGGAAAGAGAGAAATTTCTGGGAAATAAAAAGGTATGAGGGGTGGATAGGAATTTAGGGATCAGTGGGTTCAGGAGTGACGGATGTACGAATCCATTCCTTCCACTGCGGTGGAAGACCAGCTACACAAAGGTCATAAGGTTTCCGCAAACCAGCCCTTCCGTTTCAGCCCACCAAGCATCTGGTGGACTAACCTGAATACACCTCACCCGATGAACCCGGGCACCACTACTAGGTGATCAAACGTATCGAACCACTTGGGGTGACCTATGACAGAGGTGTTAGAAATTACCTCCCAAATTGGTGTCAGATAAAAAATATCAATTCAATAGTCTATCAAACCATTCGTACAAACAGCTTTTTATAAAAAAAAATAATATTTACTTCGTTATGCATGATAAGCCAAGTATGACCGAATTACTAATAAATCAAAAAATAACACAATAACGATGTAAGCATCATAGAAAACATTAAGAAATAATCAAAGCTTAATTTATGAATTACTCCTTAAAATTATCAGCAAATATGCGATTAACAAAAAATAAGAAGTACCTACAACAGTAGTTGAAAGCTTGAAAATATACTAAAATTTCCGGACTATGGACAATAACCGAACGGACTACGAACAATAGTCTCCCCTCTCAATATTAATTTGAAATGATGGCCTAGAACACACTCGAAGGGTGAAAGCCAGAACTATTTAAAAAAATACGAACGTAAGGCACTCAACACGAAGATGATTGGAACAATCAAGGATTCTTTTTTTTTACATTAGCTCCACGCAGGAGGCCCTCAGGAAAATAATTTCCCACAGGACCTGTGACATCTTTGGGGATGATGTGTGGAGAGTTTTTTAAAGAAAAGAAAGGCAAGGAAGATCTGAGAAGGAAAAAGGTAAAAGGGTTGAGTAGGAATCTGGGGTTTGTCCACGAGTGACAGAAGTACGAATCCATCCACCCCACTGCGGTAGGTGTGCAAACGTATCCACCGCCAAAATCTACACAATCGTTACCCCATGAACCCAGGCACCCCTGCTAAGTCATCACACGTAGCGAACCACTTGGGGTTACCTATAGCAGAGGTGTTGGTTATCAAATGAATGATTCCCGGGTGGCGGTATCCCAAATTGAAGAATTTATGATGAATTTTATGATTCCAGGACCACATTATTAGATAAACTCCCGTGTGTGCCATAAACAGCACTGTTATTGTTAATTTTTGTTTTCTTTTCTGTGTAAATACTGTAAGTATATTCTTTAGTTCATATTATTTTATGATTTTTTTTATTTTTTAAATTTTTTATAGTTAAGCGCACTTAAGTGAAATGACACACAACTTCGCTATCAAATGTAACGTTATTATTATTAAACTATTTCTGCGTTCTGTGTCATTTTTACCCCTCGCGCTGGCCCTGCAAATGGGATATTCAGGGCGACCCACACAGTTAAAAGTGGAAGTAATCATTAGTCTCCCGCCAATTTATCCGTGGCCCTACCGGAAGCTGCTCCATGATGGGGGTCCTAAATTGAAATGACTTTTTTCATTAAACTGCCCCTGGCCATGTTACCCAATACGTAGTCTGGCCGATGTGAACTGGACTTAAATTTGTGGAGCAACGACCTAACTATTTAACTCCCCAGATTAAATGGGGGATAATAATTTGACGAGTCAATATTCATATTTTATATCATAGCAGTTATATTTATTAAACTGTTATATTTTGCTTATGTTAGAAGTCAACTTGAGTACAATTCTCCCACCTGGAATCCACATTATAATATACCTGTATGTACAAGCTGTTAAAGGAATCCAAAACAAATTATAACGTTTTCTAAATTTTAAAATCCAGTAAGTATGTTGAACTACAACACTATTTTAAATGATACGAATATGCTCAAATTGTCTAATCTATCCAACCACTTCATCATTTTTCAGTGTACAAAAAGGATTATTCATTTTCGAGTTTTAAATTAGTAGTAGCAGCGTATTAGAAACTCACTAACTAACTAACTAACTAACTAACTAACCATCACGCCGTTTCCCCGCAGGGGTAGGCAGAGAGGACGGACCGCCAAACAACTCGGTCTTGGCACACAGTCTTTGCTTCACTCACATTCATACATCGTCTCATACATACTCTTCTATTATTATGTCAGACAGAAGAATTTTCACTGACTTGTTATTTCTATATAAAATTATAAGTGATTTAGTTGATTGTCCGGCATTGCTTGAATTGATAAGCTTCCTGATTCCACAACGTAATACTAGAAGTCAGTATTTATTTCAGTGAAGAAATTATGGGACTAACTACCATATGAATTCCTCTTTGCCCAGAATACTAATGGAGGGAAACAATTATATCAAGTCAGTGGACATATTCAATTTATCTTTAAATAAATATAAAATATTGGTACTGAGGCAGTTCAGTTATGTACTCGTACAATAAATACTGTATATTTCTTACTACTTATATGGAAAAGCCCCAAAAAACGGCGTAAATAAATAAATAAACCAACGAATAAAAAAATTTAAAAAAAAGTAATTAAGTACGTAAGGAAGTAAGTAAGTGAGTAAGTACGTAATTAAGTACGTAGTTAGTAAGTAAGTGAGTAAGTAAGTAAGTTAGTAAATAAGTAAATAAATAAAATAATAACAATAAACCCCAATGAGAAAGGATTCTGCTGAAAACGAGCGCATTGCCTGGTGTCCCTCTGGATCACAATTGATAAAAACCGTAGGCCTCTCGCAAAAAATTCCACAATGGCTGCGGTGGAAACCTTAGTGAACTTTTTTTCTGCACATGGTCTCCAGTTTTTGACGATTGGTGTCGTTACTGAGTCAGCTGGATGACGGGTTTAGTAAGAAAATAAACGGAAGAGTTCAGAAGAAAGCTCTGAATAAAAATAAGAAATAAAAAGTTATGTTATTAATATGAGCTTTAGAAGCTCTTAATCAAAACAAGCGTGGTGACAAGCGGATTGGACAAAGAGATAGATTTGACCTAAGTAAGGGACTGAGCATAAAAATAAAAAAAATCTATTTTGAGACAAAATCAACTTAGTAACGAACGGAGATAGAAAACAGGAATGTTTGAATATGGAGTGGGCGGACGCACTCGCCGCCAAGACCCGGACAAACCTCATCCCTATAAACCCAGGCACCCCTGCTAAGTCACCAAATGCAGCGAACCACTTGTGGTGACCTAAAGAGTTGGTTATCCAATAAACGGTTCCCGGGGCGGCGATACACATACATGCCTCACAAAATGGTTCCTATCCGAATCCCGAAAAACAATTCCGTCTCTAATTTAAATCAAAATGGTTACTCATTCAATTACGTGGGTAATTTAATAAAACATCTTGCAATATTTATCAACAGTAGATAGTTAAATAATGCACAATAAACAAATAACAAACATTTCATAAAAGTTATCTATATTTCGGACTTATCTTTGAGTGCACTGTAGATAAAGAAGAAAAGTTTAAGGAAGCCAATCTTTGACGATTCTAGAGATATTTTTGTTGTTTTCTGAAAGAATGTTCAAAGACTTTGAACTTTAACAAAATAACATGACAGGTTATCGTGACCATTTATGACAACTGTACTTACCAAATACTCTGGAATTTAAGTCAATCAAATCTAATCGTTAGTTATAATCATTATCTTTTAAACCATTACGATTTATTATTGAAGGATTAAGTTTTAAAAAGCATTACGTGCTAGTTTTGTATCAACATAATATGGGATGTAGAGTAGGTAAACATTTTATTATTTCAATCAATACCAATCTGCGTCAGTAATAATTATCTTTTAAACAATAACGGATTAATTTTTAAACGTATCTGATGTTTTAGTTTGTAAGTATTATTACTGGGTGAACACATACAAACATGATTTTGAATGTATATTTATTATTTATATAATAATAAACCTGCAGTCGATTGAATGCAAAAAACCTGCAGACACACGAAAATTAGTCAAGCCAGTTGCTGAAATAGATGCATGCCATATCGCTATTTGCGAAAAGAAGTGTTAACAATTAAGTAAATGTGATCGGAAAATCTTTAAACCAAGATGGATTTTTACTATAAAAATAATGTAAATGCCGTTTCCACATAAGGGGTCACAGATTGAAAGAGATCTCGGTCGTTGAAAGGTTTATTCCATTATTCTGCCTGCATTCCAGGTTATCCATTATCACAAGAAAGAAGAAGAAGCTGACAGGATAACGTTCGCATAGACTTGATAAACTAAGTTTTTTCACAGCTTCCTCGCTTTTTAATAATGTTGTTATTCTACGAAAAATTAAGATAACTGTGAGTTAAAAACCAATTTTTGCATCGTGAATATTAATAACTACAGCATTGTTAGAAAAAAACACGATCAATGTACACGTGATTGAATAAATGCATCCACTTAGATAAATTGCCCTAATTAAGTATTATTTCCAGACGACATTTTTATTCATAACCAAGGTTAATAACAAACTGCAAGAACATATTATATAACGGTATAATTTTTTATATTACAGTATAATTTAATCAAGTATATAATAGTATATTTTTTTATTGAGATTCTTTGAGTGCAGGAACATAATAAAATAAATGTATCGGTACCTCTATACCTACTCTATGTTGCATCAAAGAAAAAAACTCGACTAAAAGTAGATACTTTTTTTCCAGGTTAGTTTGATAAATGACAACAATACATTACGATGACGGTTAAATGAAGTGTCAGTTTCTTATAAAAATTGAATTAATTTGATTGATATTGTATGCATAAGCTTTTATTAGTTATGAAATTATTATTTCCAAGCAAACTCAACCCAAGCTTTCGACAAATTTGAAAGGAAACCAATCCATTACGTCGATGTGAAGTGTCAATTTACGGTTATAATACGCTTTAAGTTGATACAAGATGTGACCTTTGGTTATGATAATGTGAGCTACCCCCATAGTAAAAATATTACTCTAGAGCAGTGATGATCAACCCTTTACGTCGGAGGGCCAGTTTATTTATTTTCATTTTGTTTGCGGGCCATGGGTGGTAGGGAAAACACAGCTTGACATGGCTTGGTTACCATTCAATTGGTGGTGCCGCCAATCTATTTGTATATTTTTAAACATTGTTTTTCCAATTTAATATCTCCATAAGTGCTTTTGGTTTTTATCATTCTTAAATATTATAAAAAACACCAAAATCAATAAGTAAATGCTGTTGATTTTTTCGTTCGGAAAGTTAAACAAAATATTGTGAAGAAAAGTTTTGATATTTTATAAAATTGAAACCTTTAAAATGAATCCAACACAGATCTCAAAAAAGCACTGCGCTGCGAAGATGATTTTTTTCTACATTTAAGGTTGAACCACGAAATTCCGTATTTTTTAAGAAGTAAAAACACAATGTGCAAGAAAAAACTAATTATTTTGTAGCATTTTTGATATTTTATTTAGACAAGTGGGCGCTCGAAAAGGACTTAAGTTTAGGTCAGGATACATTATAATCTTTGAATACAGGGTTTATGCCTTTTAAATAAATTTGGAATACATGTGTAAAATATATCGCTTTATAAAGCTTTATATTTGTGAGCCCTTTAGTACGTTACGACTTATGACTAAATACATTTTGATAATAATATCAAACCCGCTGAATAGATAATAAATAGGTACACACTAGAAATGTCTTCCATGTAGATTATAATGGAAACCACGACGTATACCTTTTGGATCTAGCCCATTTAGTTAACAAACTCGTCACTCTTATACTTGCCGGACAACGTATGTATGTAGCCACTCTATCTTAATTTCATAATGATGATTAAAAACAGTTTTGCTTTTGAAATTTAAGCAAAGAATGGTCAGACTTTTGGAACACGATACACGCCGACATCGCATTTCTTATATTCTTCTTTATTGTATGTTCAAACTTATCAAGTGTCATTAATATTAAGAAAAATTATAATAACGCAGATCAATGATACAGAAACACGAAGGAGGTTTATTTTAGCAAATTTTAGGAAGGTAACCGAATATGCCTTCTGTCGATTATATTGATCCGCCATAATTAATTACGCTATAATGTTTATAAAAGTATCAGATGTACATTGACAACATATTTTTTGTTATATTGGATGACATGATGACGGATTGGTGAAATGTTATTAAAGAAATTATCGACTGAAATATTGGCAGTGTAACCGATAGCTTTAGAATATGTACCTACACGGGTTCTTGATAAATATGTGCTTGGGTAGGTGAACCTACGCAGGTTGAGCTTTTGTTTTTTAGGCTTAACCAATTCTAATTGGAGCTTGGGGCAGGTTAATTTATATTTAATATCTATTTATTTTTCTATAGGTAGGGCCGTAGGGCTTTTACAAACATTATACAAGATGAAATTGTACATGCCTAACACAGAAATATAACATATCTTACATCAGAAAATAAAATAAATATAAATTGGTACAATAAATACTTTTCATTTTACTTGAAGTTTCATTAACGTAGAAGTTTGCAAAACGGAGATACGATATGAGATTTTCTCGGCCAAAAGTATTATCGTGATTTATTTTTCCGATATTATGCCATGTTGTATAAGCTACTTCTTTAGCCAACGTTTCGGATAGCATTGAAGTGTCCATCATCAGAACAGATGTGAGATGTGTCTTATGATGGACATTTAAATATTTAATGATTTCAACTAGGGCAATTATTTGTGAGTAGGTAAATGATAAATATCTAAAAAAAAATGTCTTACGTAAATTAAAATTACTACCCAAAAACGCATTTTTTACTATGACTTATTTTTATTTTTATTTTATTTTCAATATATTACCGGAGTAGATGAATTAGTATATGGAGGAATTAAGATGCATAAAAAGCCCAACAGAGTTTAGGTCCAAACTAAAAACCTACCTTTTCGGGCTCTCATACCCTTAACTTAATTTAAATATACCTATCTGAGAGTATCATACTTGTATTGCCTATGATATGTCTTAATCACACTTTTCTTACTGAATTAAAATTACTCGAATCCTTACACATCAATCTGTCTCTCGGAAGATCAAATCCTTGTACTACTGCACCGCCCACCATTAAATGTTGCTTTTACTTTCCAAAATACACTCATTAAAGAATATATTACATATAAATATTAAAATATTTTCAGGATTAAACAACATGTGTTCACAATTACGTCCTCTGCGTGCGAACTCTATCTAAATTTCTTTAAATAGAAAATAAACAGTGTTAATTTCAAGCGACCTCCCAGGTAAGTATGGTCCTGTATTAATTCATTTTTAGGCAGCATCGCGTTCATTGGTCAAAATATTGTACATATATTTTCGTATCGGTGATCAATGAACCGGTGTATGCAATTTTTAGCCATAAGTTGTTTTTAATTGTTTGTCTAGCTTGTAGTCTTTCTAGATTTTAGGCATGTATGGTAAGTTTGTACAGCGCCCTTGAGGTGATTTTTCACAAAAACGGCGCTATATACATCGTCCAAATATTATTATTAATAATAATAATAATAACGTAATATTTGTATAGCGCAGTTTTGTGTCATTTCACTTCAAGTGCGCTTAACTATAATAAATTTAAAAATAATCCTACAGTGTTCCTTACGAGATCATTACAAAATATTTATAAAATAATACCTATGAAATAAAGAATTATTATTTATTATTATTATGAAAATATATTGCAAATTAGGAAAAGGAATCTGATTAATAATAATAAATAATATAATAAATAAATATATGTAACTAACTTAGAAACAGATATGTTATTGTATAGGAAAAAATTACATTTAATTTTCTCACAAAATTATCCGATTGCCCAAGTAAACGAACAAAGATTAGCAGACCAAAAGAGGGCAATTTTTAAAAATAATTTAATTCCTGTAGTAACATTAGATCAGATAAAAAAGGAAGTAGCAGATAGATTGCAATTAGAAAATAATTTAGAACAAGTTAATACGAGTAGTAATGTTATATCAGATACATTGAACGTAGATAGTTCAGATAATATTCTAGTCGAAGAATCCAATGATATTACAGTAGACTCAAATAACTTAGACGTTATTTATAATCTTAGGGAAATCAACATTGCAAATTTAAACTTACTAGATGAAAATATTATAGAATTAGCTAACTTACTTCATAATAATATAAATAGATATATAGATATAGAGCCCACAGTTAGACCAAAATTACCAAAATTACATACGTCAAAGAAATTATCTAAATTAATTTCTGAATTAAATAATATAATTTTACCAAAAATTATATTTGATGACATTAGTTTTTTAGATCTTCATACAATAGTGTATGCTAGTGCTATCACTATATGTAATAGGTTAGGAGTTAAATTAACGTCTTCTGATGATAGATCATATAATTATAGAAAACCAGAATGGCAGAGTAGATTAGAAAATGATGTAGTATTTTTAAGAAGTAGCATAGCTAGAGTAATAGAGTATAAAAATGGAAATAGAAGTAGGAATATTTTGAGACATGTAGATGTAATTGGGAGAAAATTTGGTTATAGCATTGGTAGTAATAATAATGAAAATATAATCAATGATTTATTAGATTTGTTAAAACAAAAATTAGGTGTAAAAGCTAGTAGGTTAAAAAGATATAATTATACGTATAATAAAAAAAATAATAATAGATTATTTCAGAAAAATGAGAAAATATTTTATTCCAAACTTGACGATAAACAAAATATTATTTCGAATAATAATAATCCGTTGCCATCTGAATCAGATATGCGCGATTTTTGGACAAATATTTGGAGTAAAGATATAAAACATAATGAGTCAGGTCCGTGGATAGAAAATGAAGAACTCAATTGTTCAGACATTGAACAAATGAGTTTTTCTGATATATCGGTTGAATTGTTAGCCAAAATTATAAAAAAATACTCATAATTGGAAAGCCACGGGTTGCGATTGGATACATAATTTTTGGTATAAACGTCTGACTACTTTACATCCCCTTTTGGCAAAAAATCTTTCAAAATTTGTCAGAGAACCTCAAAATTTTCCAAATTTTCTAACTAAGGGCATTACTTATATGTTGCCTAAAAGCGAACATATTAATAATCCCTCTCAGTATAGACCCATTACATGTTTACCGACAATATATAAAATTTTAACCTCTTGCTTGACAGATTTAATATACACTCATTTAGATGAAAAAAATGTTTTATCTGAACAACAAAAAGGTTGTCGCAGAAAACATATGGGATGTAAAGAACAATTAGTTATTGATTCTGTAATTCTAAAACAGATTCAAACCCAAAAACGTAATTTACATATTTGTTATATAGATTACCAAAAAGCTTATGATAGTGTCCCGCACTCGTGGCTGATAAAAGTTTTAAATATATACAAAATTAACCCAATTATTATTAGCTTTTTGGAAAAAATTATGGCATTTTGGAATACCGATTTGCTTTTGAATTTGAAAGATAAGAAAATTATAGTACCGGGCATTTCAATAAAAAGAGGGATTTTTCAAGGAGACTCATTGAGTCCTCTTTGGTTTTGCTTAGCATTAAATCCTCTATCTAAAATGTTAATTAAAAGCAAGTTTGGAATAAAAATTAAAGGTAATACTAGAGAGAGAAATATAATTTCTCATTTATTATTTATGGATGATTTAAAATTATATTCGAATTCTGAACCAAATTTAGAGAAAATGATTAAAGTAGTAAAAATTTTTTCAGATGATATTAAAATGACTTTTGGTTTAGATAAATGTAGAACGATCCATATAGAGAAAGGTAAAATTGTAGATGGAGACGAGGGTATATTTAGAAATTTCAAAATTGAAAGTATGAAAGGGGGTGAGGTTTATAAATATTTAGGATATCCGCAATCAAATAGATTAGATCATACTAGTATTAAAAATGATATTAGGATTAAATTTAAAAGTAGGATCAGAAAAATTTTGAAATGCAATCTATCTGCTAAAAATTTAGTAAAGGCGATAAATACTTGGGCAATACCTCTATTAACTTACTCATTTGGCATAATTAAATGGTCTAATACAGATTTAGATAGCTTAGAACGATTAATTAGAACTACATTAACTAAATTTCATTGCCATCATCCAAATTCAGCTATAGAACGTATTAATTTACCCAGAAATTTAGGAGGTAGAGGTATAGTCAAAATAACATCTTTAAAACATAATCAGGTAGAAATGCTAAGAAATTTTTTCCATAGGAAAGCTGATAGTTCAGAAATGCACAAAATAATATGTAAGGCAGATAGAAATATTTCACCATTAAATTTATACGACGAGAATGCCAGCATTCTTATAAATACCAACCAGGAATTATTAGATTCCTGGTCAAATAAAATTCTTCACGCAAAACACTTCAATTATCTCAACCAAACATATGTTGACAAATTTTCGTCAAACAAATGGTTGAGTATTGGAGAGTTGAGCGCAGAAATAGAAGGCTTTATGCTTGCCATACAAGATAGAGTCATTAATACTAAAAATTATAGGAAGCATATCATCAAAGATGCAAATCAAATTGATGATTTATGTAGAAAATGTTTGGCATTTCCGGAAACTATAGAACATATTATATCGGGATGTTCTGTATTAGCGCCGTCCGAGTATACATTTAGGCACAATCAAGTTTTAAAAATAATTCACCAAAGTTTGGTAATTAAACATAACTTGATTGACTGCCGTAATGTACCATATTATGAATATGAACCAAATTCATTTTTAGAAAATGAATTTTATAAAATTTATTATGATAAAACTATTCTGACAGACAGAACAATTAGTCATAATAGACCCGATATAGTTTTACATGACAAAATTAAGAAAATAACTTATATCATTGATGTCGCTATTCCAAATTCTTGTAATATTCAGAAAACTGTTTCTGAAAAAATAAGAAAATATACAGATTTAGGAAATGAAATTAAAAGAATTTGGCATTCTCAGACTATAAAAATATTACCATTTGTTATTTCGGCTACTGGCATTATACCTAGCTCTCTCATTCAAAATTTAGGCGTATTAGATTTGTCAAAAAATTTGTACATAAAAATGCAAAAGTCGGTCATTTTAAATACATGTAGGATTACGAAAGATTTTTTAAATATTTATATTGAGGGATCAGTAGGATTTATCGGACCAGTTAGGATTTCATCAGAGCCGAACCCTCTGATATGAAAATATCTGGAGTCGGTGAAATATTTTCCCATTATGTTTCTGGTGGATTGACGTATTGTTCTTGTATTGTTTTATTCTTATATAGTGCACTTACATTGCGTTAATTTACTAGATATTCATTTGTGGAAAAGTGTGTGGAAGGGTTTAGTCTTTCATTTGGGAAAGATTCAACCCGGACATAAAATCTGGAGCACCGTAAAATTTTTTTTGGATGTTAAGTGGTGTGTTGTGATGCATTACATTTATCTGATAGTGTTGCTTTGAATTTGTTGAAAGTTATATTGAAGATGTCTGTATATGTGAGGTGTGTGTTATGATAGTGGCAGGCTCGATGTATGAATTCATTTTGTAAGTAATTGGTGTTGGAGCGGCTGTTATAAAAAAGGGATACGTTTCTGCCATTGCGACCAGGAACTCTAATATCTATTTTTTGTAAAAGATACGGGGAAGATATCGTATTATTTAGGATTCTGTACAATAACAATTGATCAGAAATAAAAAAAGCACATATCCGTCATAGATATTTAATTTAGCCTTTGATGTAAAAAATAATGATTCAGTTTGGTTAGGTATTTTGGCTTTAAATCCAAAAAGAAGTTTTGTATATTAAAGGCCGCGCAACCGTTCCTTTACATATTCTAGATTAGTGATTCATACACGGCATAAACAACCTGTAATCTATGTGCATACATGTGACGCACAATACGCATTGATTAGATTGGCGTCAGAGATACAATTGATATAATTTTACACGTCGTTAACTGATTATTCAAAGAAAAACTGTAGTAAGTGGCCAATCATTTCCGGTTACGAGGCTGTCATAGACCGGACTTATAGATCGCGGAGTAAAATTTGCATTATTATTATTCTAATACAATTATAAATTTTCACGGGTACCTATTTCAAATACTTCTAATGCAGCAACTAATTCGCCAATCAATCGTGCTCTTCATGTATTCAATAATATTAATCTAAATTATAACATCGACATTTTCTCCGATTCACTGCCCAAATTTAAAAAGAGCATCATGTCAATCATATAGTTTAATGCGCATACCTACACACATACACACACACACACCCTCACACACACACACACACCCTCACCCTCTCACACACACACCCTCACACACACACACACACACAAACACACACCCTCCCACAACGCACATCACCCGGTAAAAATTTAATATAAACAAGATACTTCAATGAAACATATCATAGGTACCTAACTTGAAATATACTTATTAACTGTAAACTTTTTTCACCAATGTAAATAATGTACTGTTTGTTTCTGTTAATAAATAAAATAAAATAAAGAAACCTAAAAAAATGTAATAATCTTGCATAGATTAAAAACTATGAAATTCATTGTTTTTAAATAAAATTGTCCGCGACTCAAGTATCTGATTTGCTTGATTGTGCACGTCTTCCTCGGGCGTCCCTGATTTCTGCTAATATTTACATTTTCGTCATATATTCTTTTAACACTACTTTCCTTGTTATTTCGTTCTGCATTCCCTTTATTAATCTTACTCATCACGCTTACATTAGTCTTGCATTTTATCGAACGTAGAACGATTATGCATTCTGAAATTGAATAACGCACCTTGGTCTAAATTCTCTAAATTATATATGAACCATTATGTACAAAATGTAAAAGCCATATTAACCCGTATAAAGAGTAATAAATAATATTGAAAATACAAATGACGGAGCGATTTTTTACTTTTTATCTTTCCTAAGCCTAGAAAATAATACGCTTTCAGACCTGTAAAAAATCTTTCTTGTGTCGAACTTACCAATTATTTTGAAAAGTTTTTGTCCGTGATTTTATCATATACTAGCGAGTTCCCGGCATGCGTTGCTATGCCACTTAATAAATAAATTGTTTCTCCTTGCGTGTCGTTTACAATTCGTCCCGTTCCCCATCCGCGCCCCCTTCCTCTCCCACGACCTCTTCCCCTCACGCGTTCCCACTCCAAAATCAAAAATCAAAATCAAAAAAATATTTATTGTACAAATAAAAATACAAAAAGTGTAGCTTATGGGTAGACCCCATTTCTTCCAGCTAACCACATACATGTTACATTCCGCCTTCCCTCTCCCTACTCCCATCTCCCGCTTCCCCCGTTCCGCGACACCCCTCTCTAGTTCCCCTCCCCCCTCCCGCCTTCCATACATTCAGTTTTCAAACAGCTCGCATACCACCTATTGCAATTTTTTATACAAATTTCATAATGCCAGAGCTCACTATTACATATAGAAACCATAGCAGGCATGCACACATCAAATCCTCAAAATGTCTTCGCAATCGGATGAATGGTTTAGCAACGCATAGACAACTCATCAATACATATTTAAGCAAATTTTGATTTTTATATAGGTATATATGGATAAAATATTTTAAACTAGCTTTTACCCACGGCTTCGCTCGCATAGTATTAGTGGGAAATTACTGGCATAATTATTGGCATAATTGTTATTATTCTTGCTATTTTGTCTAATAGAAAATAATTATTGTTTAATAGAAAATTTCAAAATTTGAGAATGACATTTCGCAAATAAAAATTCTATTTTAGAAAATATTTAAATTATAGAAATAGAATATTTTATTCATATTTGAATACAGAGTAACCTAAAAAAATAAGAAAATGACAGTCCACTTCAAACGCTATGCTTTATGGCAACTTTATGCTTTTTGTTCGGAGAATAAACATTTTTAGAGATATGTAGATATTAACTACGACGCAAAAAAAGTACTCTTTTTAATCACAACAAAGCACTCTTTTTAAGCCCAAAATTAAAAAAAAAACATTGTTTCCAAGGTAACAATTTATTTGACGTTTGCACTAACTCGATTTTGTTAGGGACAGAAAACGTATGATACATAATTTCATAACGCCACAGCTCATTCATAACGCCAGAGCTTACCAATATATAAAGCCGTTGTTACTCGCAAATAATGCACCTTTCGATTAGTGAAAGAATTTTTAAATTCCATTCCATATTTATTGCGTGAAAGAGTAAGGACCATCCATACAAACTTTCGCATTTATAATATTAGTAAGAAGTAAGATATTGATCTAGGGCTTTAAAAAAAATTTATTGGCATATATCGAACAATTTGTATCGATTTCAAAACTTATTCTACAGAGTGCGTCGCTTCTGGTAGGCATTCAATCTATTCATTTTATATCTAGCCGCATCAAATCCCTCGTCATGAATATTCCTGAGACTTTTATCGGGGTGAAATAAATAGAGGTAGAGTTTGATGATGAGATGATGAGGTATATTTTTAGAATTCCGAACTAAGTACACAGAGGGGTTATAGCTGCTCCCGCGTTAAATCCAAAAATACTCCTCGATTTTCAAAATTTTTATTATAAGGTTTCTACGCAAATAAGCCTCATTCACCAGGGAGTTAAGTGTTTGGCTTCGAAACCTTGGCGTGGGAGTTGTTAGTCCACTATTCACACCGGGCTGTCAGATACTTTGATATTTTCGTGATGAGAAGACAAGTCGCTCAGGTTTTTATTTTGGTTTTCGAACAAATGAAGAAATGAACTAAGTATCAAAAATAGCTAAAAACCAAATTACTTCAAAAATGATTCTTGAATAGTTACGTATATGTACAAAGTTGCTTAGCAAAATGCATGCTTTGTACATTGTACAAAGCTAGCTTTCTTTTAAATATTTTCTTTATTTCTTTGATGGTTACATACTTAATTTTTCGACCACCGTACATGCCCGTGTTATGGTGGTCGAGTCAGTCAAATTGCATATTCCGAAAAGATGCTTCCATTTTGATACCTGCTAAAAGATTTCCAATGTAGAAAATAGATGATACAAGGATGTAAATGTCCAACAACCCTACATGATGGTAATGTTTTTTCTTACGGCGTCTGACAATGTGTTATCGGTTGATCACTCGTCATCATCGAAATATTCGACAAATGCTTTACGGTAAATTTTTAATTCGTTACTCATTTTCATCACCAGAATCTATATCATTGAGGTCAGAATTAGCTTTAACTGGTGGTGATAATTATTTTCTTATTTGGTCGCAATCGTCATCACATTCTTCCAGAAAATACAGTTTTTGGTGAACTAACAAACAACTGAAAAACATTTAAAGAAAACACGCCCTTACTGTATCAGATTTAGTTAGACGTTAGACGCCCTTACCGTATCAAAATCTGAACACTAAATTTTGGTACACGAAAAGTAAAAAAGTAGAAAAAATTTGCAGTTGGCCCCAATCAAATGCCTAACAATTAATATTAAAAAAATAACAGGATACATGATTTTAAGTTCAACCCGTAAAATAATTGCTCCTCATGTAATTTTAAAAATTGAAAATAACTATTTGCAAATCCTGATACAGGAAAAAATATCTTGGGCTGTGCATCGATAAGCATTTAACTTTCAAACAACACATACAAGATGTAAAAGGTAAAATTTCACTCTTAATTAGCGTTTTTAGCCGGTTATCATATCTATTACCAATTAAATTGAAAAAAAGTTTATATTATAGTCTCGTACACTCACACCTAAATTACCTGATTGAAATCTGGGGAAACGCATGTGAAACATACATAAATGAATTACAGGTAATACAAAACAAGGTAATCAAACAACTATTTAACTACAAGCCCAGAACATCCACAAAAAGATTATATATGGAAACAAAACTATTAACATTAAGAAAATTATATGAATACAATACATGTCTCCTTATATACAAAATACAAAATAATCTCGTACACACAAACACAGAATTCATTAAAACGTCTCAATTACATAAACACTTTACACGACAACATGATAACATACATTTAAACACAATCCATACTAACTATGGTAAACAATCCATTGGTTACGAGGGGGGCAACTTATAAAATTGCCTCCCAAATGACATTAAAAACGAAAATAAGTTGGGTAAATTGAAAAAAAAATTATTGATATTTATTCTTAATAAACAAAATAAGGAAATAGAATAGTGCTGCATTGAAATATTTAATTTATCTTAATGTGTATAATTATTTCTGGTTAAATGAGTGAAAATGTAATTTTCTTTTAACTGGAATAAAAATAAATAAAAAAATGTTATATTACATTGGCATTGATTTTTAATGTAACATAAAAAAACGCAGTTTATGTGTTCAATAATAACAATGTTTCGATGTTTTCCATAGCGCCATTTTCATAAGAAAATTACCTCAAGGGCGCTTGTTGATATAAAGCGTATTTTTATAAACTTTCAAAGTAATGTAATACACGTATGCATAGTTATGTTCTAAAAGATATGTTTTTCGATTTGTGACGTGCAAACTTCGATTGAATTTTTAAACAAATAAGGACAAGTATGCCGTTTGAGTTGTCGTGGAACTAAAATTACCTACATGGAAAATGAGCATAGCTTGGTAGACGCAAACACGATGTAACATGTACACGTCCAAAAAGATTCTTAAAATAAAAGCTTATTTACGAATATTGATACTATTGGAGTTGTATGTACAATGTACGGACAGGATTCCTGGGCATATTTGGAGCACTCTGATGGTATTTTTTATCAATTAAAAATAAAAATAAATTCTTTTGGCACATTCGGAGCACTCTGATGGTATTTTTTATCAATTAAAAATAAAAATAAATTCTATTGGCACATTTGGAGCACTCTGATGGTATTTTTTATCAGTTAAAAATAAAAATAAATTCTATCACACTGCTGTGCATGGTGACGGGATCACGTGATATGCGCTATTTATCTTTTGTTACTATACACCATCACGTGACCCGTGCTTGCTGAACCCAACTACTCAGTTGCGGAGTGTGATGGAAAAAAATGTTTTTTTTGAAAGAAATAGGACAAAAAAAGAAATAGGACAAAAAAATTACATCTACATTTTTTACTCCAAATATGCTTTGGATTCGCTGGTTAAACGGATTCTTCGGGTACGTGCCGTTACATCCCGTATATATATTTTTAAATTTACCTACTTGATTGAATCTTGGTT
This sequence comes from Limnephilus lunatus, assembly GCA_917563855.2. NCBI lineage: Eukaryota > Metazoa > Arthropoda > Insecta > Trichoptera > Limnephilidae > Limnephilus > Limnephilus lunatus. The sequence goes on along the minus strand of OU830592.1, from coordinate 28,764,768 downwards.
CGGTCTCTTAGTTAAAGGTAAAAGCTTTGCCAATAATAATGATAGACCCACTTTTCAGGGGACACTTTACTTGTAATTAACTAATTAAGTTCAGTGTATAATATCCTAATTCATCTCAATTTCCTAAGAGCGTAACTTGCGAAAACGCAAATTCCGCACTTTTACTCTACGCATTAATTATAACGAACGTAAACGGGAACACGGAGGGAAACTTTCAACTGTTTGAAGGTAAATTTATTATGAAAGTTTTAAGCGAAGACAAGTTTTGAAGCGTTACAGGAAGATAGGAGAAGGTGAGGAATTTTGGAGGTTGGTTAAACCAAGAATGCAATTATTTTAGGAAGTGAAAAGTTAAAGTGGCTAATCATCACAAATTTTCTTTCAAACCGCAGCCTTACTTGAGAAGATAATCTTAAAAGTAATTCAAATTGAAGTCTAGACTCGGGGGTTGGGGAAAGTTATTTTGAAATTACTTAAATATTTGTGTTCGTGACAATATTTCTCTATTGGTTTTACCCGTAAAGTGAGGTAAAACTAAAAATTGGTGCAAAATGTTGCAAATTAGTTTTGTGTTGAGAGTTGTGAATAATTTGGGCACATTTATCTTGTTATATAAATCCCTTGTCAGATGCCAGCTTGAGTATAACTCTACGTTATGGTCTCCCTTTTACAATATTCATTCAGACAACATTGAAAAAACCCAACGTAAGTTTCTTAGGTTTATAAACTATTAATTGCATATTCCTATACAAAACATTGATTACAATTACCTCCTGGATAAAATGTCACTTTTGAAACTTTCAGAAAGAAGAATAAGCACAGATTTAAAACTGTTACATAAAATACTGCATTGCAAAATTGACTGTCCTGAATTACTTCAATTTATCAATATCCATATTCCCAAAAAATCATGCCGACATGTATTACCCTTTTACTTCAATAACACCAGGACACTAACTTATCAAAATTCTCCGATTCCGAGACTTCACAGTCTCGGAAATAAATATTCTGATCTGAGCGATATATTTCATCTCAAAACTAATCAGTATAAATATTGTTTATTTTATCACCTTTATTCTTTAAGACACAAGTAGACCAGAGCATAGAAGTTATTTGGTAGATACATACTACCAAATAACTTCTATGCTGCTACTATTTTGTCTTTAGAATCTTTTAAATTCAATTGTGAGGATTCTTAGTTTCTGTTTACATTTTTATCTATGTATTTTGTTTTATGTTTTTTTTCAACGTTTTTTGTCATTACCTTCATATTTTTCTTTATTGTTTAAATTTTTAAATATTTACTTTGATACAAATAGTTTGTAAAAAAATTATAAGAAAAGCCCACTAGGGCGTGTAATAAATAAATACAAAAATAAATTCGCATGATATCTATGCAAAAAATACGCACTTGAATTAAATAGAACCCAGAAACTACAAAGATATGTACGTTTCTTGAGGAGAATTAGTCAGACAAGCTTAAAAGTTATATTTTAACATTTTATTTGCTGACAATAATAAAATACAAAATAATGCAATGAAAAACAGTGGTAAATACCTACCTACTTATAAAATGCAGAATATATGAGATATAATTTTTTGATACTTTATTAATTGGTTTTTCAATCGTTTCCGTTGAGAATGATTTTTTCCAAATTTATAGTATTTTACCACTTGTTCACCTAGTTTAGATCAAAACAAATACCTCTCTACAACATTTATTATCACTCAACACCCATTAAATCATCGCTCGTAATTAATGAGTGAATTTAGACACACATTTGTAGGAAATATTTCCACTTTAACATTTTTATATTAGTGTTATAATGGTCGGAACAAGAGATCTCTCCAAAACGCAAGCAGTTTATTAAAACAAGTTAAATACAGTTCCTACGTCAACTACTAACGAAGGGATTCCAGCAATTATAAAGTTAAACAATTATTTTCTTAATGTTTCCATTGTTTCAAAGTACCTACCTACGTCACAAGATTGAGCGAAGTAATTTAAAATGAGGAGTCAGCAAGACTCGTTGTTGGTAAACTGATTCTCTGGTATGGACATGGAACAAGCAAGATTGGGCTTTTTAGCGAGGAAAATGACACCGACATCTTCAGTAAATTTCCTTAAATACGTATCTATTTTTCAATCAAGAGCCATTAAAAAAAACTAGGCTATATCACATTATTTCAAGATGACATCACTGTTTAGTCAAAACTCCATATAAATTGATTTATTTTAAAATTACGATCGCATAGGAATTTTAAATTAAAGGCATTTTAAATTGAAAAATTGCTCTTACTTTGTCAAACTGTGCCTGCAAGAAGGAGGGTGAAATCTGATAAAAGAAAGATCCAGAAAATGCTGAATTAAAAAATATATTTAGATACATATGAGTTTCGATTTGCCGGGACCAGCGAATTACGACACCCCGTTAAGGCAAATGGCTGATGTGAAGAAGGGTTAGGTTAAAAATGGGATAACTTGGCTCAAATCAGATCTATTTAGAAAATATAGACAAAACCATTTACCCCAACCGGAGAACGTGAAAATTCTGAATACGCTTTTTCAATTTTTCGACAACCAAAAGTTTTTAATCGTGTATTAATGAAAGTATCATCTTTTCTAAATCCAAATTTGATGTTTAAAATTAATGTTTGAGAATCAAAAGTTTTACTTCGAACTTTATTTATTGAAACAACTGTAAATAATGCAAAAAGAATTAACATTGGATTTTGACTGCTATTTTAAACAAACACAATATTTTTTTAAATTTATAATTTTGTTGTACGAATCAGATTATTTTTTATTTTAATTTAAGATTCAATAAATAGCTATTTTGATATACAAATTTCAAAAATACATAAAATCGCTTTTCCACGTAATTACCTTCCTTAAATAAAAAATAAAAAAAGATTAAAACTAAAATTTTCTTCGATATGACATAGAATCATTTCTTTTCAGAGAATATCACTGTAAAAATATGCACTTAGACTATTTTGCGTTTTTAAACTTTCATTCATTTCATTTTCATATGCGACAGCTTGGTGTTGTCATTTAAAGCATTTTATACGATCTACCATAGATCTACTAGATACGGTGTTGTCATTTAAAACATTTTTTGTCTCCGTTAAATGCCAGTTTGGTTTATATATTTTCTAGTGGGCTTTATATCAATGATCTTGTAATGAACATCGTGATGAGGTTGTGTTCCTTTTAATCTGGGGCAACGCCGGATCAACAGAGTCATTTCGCCGTACAAACAATGATGGTTATCGATGGACTGGTTATTAAAATCTTGAAATTCTTGAACTCGAGAGGTCGATGATAAATAATTATGTTCGCATGGTTGATTCTGCATGGGAAACAACACATTCTACTGTTTGAGGCTATTGAATACAATGAAAAATAACAGATTCTTGCTATCATTTCTTTATTAATTTGCTACAAGTGTTAAACGAAAGGAAATTCAATGAATGCAGGAAAGAGTGTGTCCGACGATTATTGTGGTTTGTCTATTATTTAAATAAGCTTTAAAGCTCGATATGGAAATGATGTGAATTAAACTCAAATTACTTTGTTTACACCACTTGAAGTGAGAGATGGACTTTGAAAGTAAAGAAAAGTCAATATTCGTATTTGTGGAAGATTTTTGTTAAATTCCCTATAATAACAAATAATAGGCCGATGTCCTAAATAGTACGCAACTATTATATCTGAATGACGCAATATCATTTTGAATCAACGATTGTAAGCTGATTCTCTAGGGTCGATTTTTGGCATCAGAAATAAGCAAATTTGGATCTAACAGCAATCTGTAAAAACATCGCCCATAGTACGGAAAATCGCATCTAATAACAGCGTCCCAATTTGTTTCTGGGTACACATCAAACGTATAACTTTATTCGCCCCACCACTTTGATAGCCGTGCGTTTTGTCGTCGTTTGGCGACATTCGGTACCTTGGTTTCTATTAGGGAATTCTGAATATTTCGAAAACTGGTCACAAAATCTTGAAAAAAAAACAAAGATTATAACATTTTATTAAACCCTCAAGCCTTAATCATATTAAAAATTCAAATAAATGAAATTTTATGAACGTATACGAAAACTAAAAATAGTTTTTGAAATGTTATGAAATACGCTTTCAAGTGTTATTTTTAGAAATAAACATATGATTTTTGAAATATAAAAAATTTGAATGCGAACATAAAAAGTTTTAAAAGTGGCTCACCTTACGTTTTCTCTAACTAAAAATACTGATAACGAAAATAAACGTAAAACACACCCATATTTTATCAGAAAAATGTATTGTAAAAATGAATGTTACCTCACTTTTTTGTCGTTTCATAAAATTTAATAATCAAAACTGCGGATGAAAACTTTGGTTTCATAGAGAGGCACATTTTATTTATTCTGTGGTTAACGTCTGGATTCAAATATAAAGTGTGGTGTTTTCTCTTTCTAATACCGCTTAGACATATTTCTCACCATGACAGTGAGGGAGATACAACGATTTCTATGAGACGTGAGTAGGTTTGTGATCTGTTCCCAAAAGCTACCAAATTATTATTAATTAAGGGGTTAATATACCGAAAAGAAAAAGAGTTTTCCCATACAACTGGTCGCAAAATTATGAACAACGATCACATACTACAGCGATTACAATCTTTCAGTTAATGCAGTGACAGCGTCAGTGGTAAGAACAGAAAAGGTATCATCTAGCAACTAGCAACGTGCAACTAATATTGATAAAAATAAAATAACTAGTTAATAAAATGTTGCCACGACCATCTTGGGAAAGATGGCCGTCTGAATAATTCATAACATCATAACCAATCATCAAGAATATGACGGAAATCTATGACTTGTCATCATCGATACATAAAGTAGGTGTAGATCGATTAGGGAGGGTCTTCAATAATGCGTGGAGGATATTTGTGTTTTTCTCTGATGGAATTTAAAAGTTCGTGTGAACATTTAAACCGTGGTTAGGCTACGTTGAGATGACTTATTTATACGATTATATTTACCCCCGCCCAATTTCAATTTGGTTTACATTAAATTTTTTAAAATATATCCAAACGAGTTCTACGAATTAAACACAAAAGCAATACAGTGAATGTTTAGTTTGGATAATATTCTAATTTTCAGATTTAATGAAACTTTCGGCCCTCTACCGACCCTTGAATTTGAGACAATAAGAGTAATTGTGTGAGAAAATTATTATTTTAACATTTTTTTACGTTCTAGCATTTTGATAACTAGTGCGACAAACATGGAGTATGTATCAAATCCTTATATTTTTCACAGTTCTGCTCAAAACCTCTAATCAGTTTTAATTTAGGTACGTACTCAAAAAGATCATATTCAAATGTTTTAGATACCTATCTATTGATTGTGAAGGAAGTTAAGTAATAATTATGATATATGTACATTCATAAATACAGTTCAGTCACCAAATAACAAACAAAAATTGAACTTGAAAAACTTAGGCCACGCGCCCAAAGTTAGCCGAATTATTTCTTACTTTTTGTAAAATTTAATAAATATTTTTAAACACCGAAATTTTTTTCTTGACAGATAATCGGTTTCATTGGCCTGTCTATGACCTGGGAATAGAACGGTTTTATGTAGTTAGCTATTTGTTAGTACCTAGATTTATTTAAATTTCAGGAAGTGACATCACTCCAAAAACATGCATAAAACTACTAGGTGTCAATCTGGACGCTGATTTCTCCCTTAAAACTCAAGTGAACAGAACTGTAAGCACGGGGTTCTTTCAATTAAGGCAAATTAAAGCAGTACGGAGAAACTTGACAACAGAAGCGACTAAATTACTAGTAAATTCGTATGTCGTTTCACGTCTAGATTATTGCAACGGAATATATGCTAGTCTCCCTCAACAAATTACAATCTGTGTTCAACGCTGCGGCAAGACTCATCACCGGAGTATCTAAATATTCCCATATTTCTGAGCATCTCAAAAATCTTCACTGGCTCAAGTGTCCTGAAAGAATCCAGTTCAAGATCTGCTGGATGGTATTCAAATCCCTTAACAAAATGGCTCCGGCTTACTTATCGGAAATGTGTATTCCAGAAAATTCCAATTCACGACAATCAACCCTCAGGTCAGCAGCAACAACAGCTATCGGAAGGTTGAAGGAACCAAAGCGCACACCAGATACTAAATTCGGTGAGCGTGCTTTCGGAGTGTCAGGACCTAAAGCCTGGAATGGACTGCCACACGAGTTAAGAACGATCACAGATTCAGCGGAATTTAGAGCTAAACTAAAAACTCATCTTTTCAGACAGTCGTATCCATAAGTAAAAAAAAAAAAACCTTTGAACTTCAGTTTCACGGCTCGCGACATAGTAAATGACTAATTTTGTAAAAATAAAGCAAATTCTTATAATTCTCCAGCCTTTCAAATAAATATTAACTCAACTTTGGAATTAATCTTCTTATAAATGTAAATGTAAAACCAACAGTGATGAGGGTAGCAAAGGTAAAGTCATGCAATGTCCAGTGTTTTGAATATATTGTCCTCCACGTGAAAGTCGTACCTTTCCCAAGCATAAACTTTCTATTAAAGTGTGTTTTTCGGAAGTGACCTGCAGGTAAGTATGTTTTTGTATCTTTCTATAAATAATAGAATTAAATAGAACCTAGGAATTCATAATGAATTGTAAAGCGCCCTTGAGGTGATTTTTCACAAAAACGGCGCTCTACAAATTGTCCAATTATTATTATTATTAAATAGTAACACCTGTTATCTCTTCAGGGTTTATCTCTTTAGGGCAAAAGAAGTATGGAATATGTATGGACGTATCAAAAATCGGAATAAAAGCATTTGACGGCCCATCCTACTGCGTAGTTAAATATGTCGATCTAGTTATCGAAGTAGAGCGAAATGGGCGTAGTCGCTACACAATCAAGTACCCGGGGGAGTCAATCGGCGGGTAATTTAAAACACATAATGTGAATTTCAAAACATACCATAAATGGACGAGCGCGCAACCAGACAATGCCGTAAAGCCTTTATCTGGACGCGAATGAGACAAACCGATGGATAATAATCATTGCTCATATTGGAAATATTAACTCACAAGTCGCCGCCGTAATGTACTTGCACTATATGCCCCGGAGTAACAATCATTATGTAAAGAAACGATTGAACAGAATTGTACGAAAATAAAGTAGACACTCGATTTAATGGGATAGACGGTAAAAAATATAAAATACTAAGTAAAGCGAACCATGTGTTTTTGGTTTAAAAGTTAGATCACTTAGAAATATTTTAGAATGTTTTAATTAAATTCTGCGCGTAGAACACATATTTAACCTTGAAATAATCGAGTATTTTTTGATTAGACTTTTTAAAAGCCCCAAAAAAATTATAGAATCAAGCTTTATAATTATAGAATAAAAACTGCTTTGGGGGCATCCATTAATTACGTGAGCAGTCTTTCTTCCAATCTAGCCCCCCCCCCCCTCAGTGAGATAATTTTACTTAACTTTTTAATTAAGTTACGTGAGATTTTGCTGGACCCCCACCCCGTTTGTGCTCACGTAATTAATGGATGCCCCCTTTAAAGTTAAAAATCTTCTACTTATGAACGAACCCTCGTGCAGAACACACATTTTACCTTTTAATAATCGAGTATTTTTCAATTAGGCTTTTTAAAAGCCCCAAAAAAATGATAGTATCAAAACTATGAAGTTCAAAATCTTTTACTTACGAACGAACCCTCTTTCAGTCAGCAAAACATTTAAATTTGTGCCTAAGCTTCGCAAAATAAAATAAAACACGATTTTGACGATGTTTTTTTCTTGAATAAATCAAAACAGGCGGCTGGTGTTAAACGGGATTTTAACCTTATCGCTAACTACATAAGAAGTGTTATTGTTAGCGGTCGTTATACAAACATATAAAAAACGTTCTAGTATCCAACGAATACATGAAAAACTCCGGTTATTCGGATTTTTCGGTTGAACTTATTTCTCTGGTAAACGTAATAGGTACCCGGAAAACCCGAAAATATGTATTTTAAACGCTGTATAATAATAGTAGATACAACATTTACTAGGAAATTACTACTGGGAAATGTGAAAAATAAAACAAATCATCTAAGAAAACCTCCATATAGTTTCCTTTCCAGGAGAGGCCTAACTTAGGCTGTTGTACACAAATATTAATTAAGCGGCGGGCACGAATAAACCGTTGTCGAATCCTTATTTGAATTCACTTTGGGAGGCGGGAATGGGTACCGCCGTTCTGGGAACCATTTATTGGATAACGAACACCTCTGACCTAGATCACTCCAAGTGGTTCGCTACGTTTGATGACTTAGCAGGGGTACCCGGGTTCATAGGGTGCTGTTTGTTTGGATCTGGCGGCGTATGACCTGGACGCACTGAACCAACCCCTCTTACCTTTTTCCCCCTCTTAACTTTTCACTTCCTCTCCTTCCTTTCCTTAAAAATATCCTCCACACAACATCCCCAAAGATGACATAGGCCCCGAGGGAAATTATTTTATTGTAAAAAAAATATATTATTTCACACTTTTTGAAAAAATTTTGTCGGCTTTTAAAACGCCCCGGTTTTTCGCAACCCGGTTTTTGTAGCATCCCGGTTAACGCGATTCTTGTGTAAGCAGTTTTCCGGTTAACACATTTCCCGGTTACGCCACCGAGCCTATCGAGACTCTACTGTACCTTGAAATATGTGGGTTAGCAAACTGGCACATGGTTCTAGCTCGCAATAGCTTGAAATATGCGGATTGTATATCATCTCAAGCTAATGTGTAGATGGAGGCAGCGAATCGGGAGATTCTAAGTGAGATCGATACGACCAACGGTACTTAGCCTTTAGCTTATAGGCTGCTACTAGTACGTACAGAGTAATTACTAATCGTTCTATGAATAGTAGACCCCGCGTCAAAAATATTTCTAATTTTATCTTATTTAATATATCAAAACCAAAATTTCTTCTGAAATCATAAGATTTGTGAGTAAGTACTTTAGCGTATAGCTTATAGGCTGCTACTAGTACGTACAGAGTAATTACTAGTAGTTCTATGAATAGTAGACCTCGTATCAAAAATATTTCTAATTTTCTTTTATTTAATATATCAAAACCAAAATTGAAATCACGAAGTAAGTACTTAAATACCCGACTGCTTAATTATATAACATATAGCTAGCTGTGTTTGGTGACCAGATAGGAATAGCCGGGTACTTTCCCACCTCCCTCTCCCCCATTTCTTACCCTCCCTTTTACCTTCAACCTCACATTGGGGATGTCATAGTCGCCCAATCGCCTGAAGGCAGTGATTTATTAAAAAACATCATTCTTAAAAAAAAATGTATATTTCAAATTTTATTTTTAAAGGAAGACCAACATTGTCGAATTACGAATGACCTGACAATATTTGAAAATCTCCTACTACCTCCACAGTAAGCGGAAAATGTTGCTTGTGTCGTCACGGAGGACTTGGCCAGCCAAGGAATCGAACACGCCAAGCCTGGGTGGGACCCAAAAGCGATGCCAACTCAGCGACTGACGGGTCATAAAGTATGACAGACTCAGCTTTAAAAAAAAATCAGCCTTTTCCGACGAATTGTTGTGTGACGGGTGTAAATATTACCACTGGATACTAACATGCAACCTCTGGATACAGAATAAACACAATTTCTTCTACACCACGTTTGTCGTTGCAAACTATTTCAAAGTACTGCACCCCCCAAAATTATTATCTAATTTCTACAGACAGTGAATTTTCAATCGTTTCCAATGAGGGTAAAAAATTTACCATTTAAATTAGCCTTTTTCCACTTGTAGCCGAAGACATCGCGTACTGCAAATCCGATAGGTACAACGATTATGTAACTGCCATTCTTTCAATAAATTTGCGTTCTCCCGAAGGAAGCGTAATAAAACAAGTTATTTAGAGTAGAAGTAAATAATCTACCACAGATGTGTCCATTCTGGAAGAGCTAGGCATCCACTTATTCACAGTAGGCTTTCAACTATCTGTCTAAAACGTATTTTAAGAAATTTTGGACATGTTGCTCGCCAAACTGAGAACTCCAACTTGAAGAAACTCATAGACACTGGCAGCAGAAGCAGAGGAAGGTCACCAATGCGCTGGAGTGACCAAGTATCACTGGCATCAGCGTAGGACCGCGAGGAGCGGAGAAGCATTTTCCACCATGAAAATTTGAGTAGGGATCACATCCTCAGCAACGAGGAACCGACCTAAGAAGAAGAATTCTGCCTTTACGTACTTTTTCCTATTTGTAGTATTATGCGTTATACATACGTCTACCATTGTTCACCATCCTACAACGGTAGGTAGATACTTTAATTCCCATTGATGCAAACACGATTCTGGAAAATGTAATTACTTTAGCGCCTAAATTGCAAGAGGTTATTTATACCCCGAACCCCGAGCTTGGTCGAAATTCCAGAGTTACTTCACATAGCAAAATCTATCTGGAAGCTAGAAGCGCGCATGATGCGACTAACTGCCGACTACCAGCTAATAGCTACTTGTTATTCAAGTCACCTATAGCGCTTGCTCCAAAGCAATTAGCTGGCGCCAGCGGAGATATGAACTCAGAACCTCCCGGATAACTTCTCTTCTGTTTGGCTAAATAAGGGAGATAGCATTAATTCAGAAACGATTTATCACCGATCTCCGAGGAAGGAAATGAATTATGGCCTTATACGACGTGCAGCTATCCTTGTATTAACAATTTGACATTGGCATTCTGCGATATTATGGGCATAATATATACATGAATGTATGTAAGACTACGAAGTTATCTGACAAGTAATCTTGGGGATAAGCCGATTACATACAATATCCATTACTTTTACACTTAGTATTTTGTTTTTCGTAAGCTGATTAATTATTAGACGATAACAATAGTACATTGTCGTACTCCTTATTTTGTAGATGTACGTAGAACAACACACTTCGAGATTATGGCCTTTAATACATACTAAAACTAAAGTGTAATTATCGACGATGTTGTAAATAAACATTAAGATAAAAAAATACCGCCTAAGAACTATTTTTTATGTAATCACGTTGATTTCTGATAATGTCGGCCACACAACATTCAAAACCCATTAGTCAGTAAACAAATTTAATTATCTCAGTTTAAAATTTGTTTCTGTAGTTATTTTTTGTTTTTGTTCAAATTGAAATAAATTATACCTACCAATTGTGAACTTTTCCTAGTTGCAGACAATTTTTCTAGAAATGCTGGTGTTTTACGACATCCTATTCCGAGGTTTCCTAATATTTTGAATGTTTGTCTTTCTTTAACCACTCTACGATAACTCGAGATTTTTTGGTGATCATTTTGAATATTTTCCGCCCACATTAAAAATATCATACCTCCGAATTTTAATATGGAGACAAACAAACTGATTATAGTTTGGTCGATTATCACATACATAAAAAAAAATTATAAAATCGTAAACTTCTACTTAATTACTTACAAATAAAATAAAATTTGCCAAAATTGGCAGCAAAGGTAATTTGCAATCCGAGGTATTTTAAATAGTACCATATTGTGGCAAAAAGCGCTCCAGTGGTAAAAAAAGTTTATTCCAAATTTTTTTTAAATATTTGACTACATAAATATTATTTGAAGGCAACGGCTCAGTTATAGGTTTTGTTGAAGGATTGTATGTTTTGAAAGGGTTCCCAAACCTTAGCTTTGGAACAGCCAACAAAAAGGAATACACAATATCCCATGAACTGTTCAATTCGTTTAGGTAGATCGATTTAATTAAAGATTTCATTAAAATCTTGTAAACAGATAAGGAAAAGTGGTTTTCTCTTGGGATGATACAACAATGCTTTTGTATTCGGTTTGAAGTGGAAATCTTTTGACAGATACCAAAAACACGATGGCAGACTAGATCTTCTAATCTTCGAATAAATTAAAACACATTTAAGAAAAATGATATCGCAGATTAAAAATAAAATTGGAAACGGGCAGGTAGCAACCGGACACGTGGAGAGATAGTGAGAAGAATTGTAATAGATATCGCATTACAATATCACAATGTAATCAGTGGGAATGGTATTATTGTGATGATTCGAATGAAAAGTGAGTTGGGTGAATTTCAACCGATACACGAGAAAGTGTGTGAGTGAAATATGAGCGAAATTTTAAATGAGATTGAAAGTAAAGTAAAAATTATTATACCTACGCACTAATTAATTAGATGATAAGATATCTTAAAAGGGAATAACCAGAAACAACAGGAATTATGTAATTTTTAAATAAAATTCTAGCCGTATTGACTCTTTTCCACAAAAAAGTATAAATTGATTTCGGAAGATTGTTTTTTTAAATTAAAATATATTTAAAATTATGAGAACATATGTTTATTATTAGCATAATGAGGTTATACCGTAGGTCGTTGGCAATTTGTTAAATTTTCAAACAAAAGTTAATATTATATAACACACATTTAAAATCATATAATCATGCAGTAAAATAAATTAATAACTTATCTGGGAAAGGTACTTCTCTAAAATCATTAAAAAAAAGATCCGCGCACGTGTTTTGTGACGAAAATACTTTAGTTTGTCTATTTATTTACGGTCTTGCAAACTAATATATTTAAGATTTTTTTACATTCTTGCTTGCTTAGTGACATTCTTGAAAAATTATAAATAGGTACTTATGATCAAAAAATAGTTACAAAAAGTACATAATTTTAATACTTTTATCACCACGCCTTTCAGCATTTTTTGAATGTAGGTATAAATTAGAGCAAATTGTGAATGAAATAAAATCCATATTGAGTTATTATTTTAAAAAGCTGGTAGGGAGAATAATTAATCTATCTCATTTATCCGCCCCATACAGTTGCAAGAGTATGATCGTAAGACCATCTTTCGACGAAATTTGAATTCTCGGCCACTGGTTAATGGCCCTTAAGATACTGTTTTGATGTAACCAAACAATGTTAAAAGATTTTAAACCTTCATCCGCTCGCCAGGGCGGCAAATTAACCGCCCTTTTGAATTTTTGCACTTTCCTCTCCGGAGTGCCTGGGGAGCGGTGGGGGGCATTTATTTTCAAGTTACACTCTTCTCTATCAGATCTAGTGATCCTGTTAGGAGTGTCAGGTTCGGTCAACCCTCGCCGACGCGACGCGACGCCCGCTCAGCACAATCTCTGTGGAGTCACCACGTCGGTGAATTTGCCGCCCTAGCGAGCGGATTTTTTTTTTCGTTTCACTCGACACAAAATGTAAATAAATATTTTCTTATTCCTTTCTAGAATTTCGCTATCGTATTTATCTCACAATACTAGAATGGGTATTCTAGATTGTATATAGTACGGGTCTTTTTCTCTGCATTTCTTATTAGTTTTTTTCTTTCTTTCTTTGTTACGATAAGTTTTTTTTAATCACACCATTCGCAGTGAAAGCTAATGATGGGTTAATCATTCTTGCTCGGGATTCGACTGTACACGGCCGATGAAAAAATCGCTCGACCCCTGGCCTATTTGGATATTATGGAAAAAGAGGATGCACCAGCAGGCTCTACCTTACGTGACGTAGGTGACTTCGTGCAATGTGTGATTTTTATGAAAGTATTATTTTAATAAAGATTTTTTGACCAAAAAAGGTTTGTAATGGTATGTCAGAGTTCATTTATCCAAATTATTTCGAAACATGCGCGTTAATTGAAGAAGAACCTGTGAAATCACTTGCTGTCAAATTACCGCCCTAGCGAACAATCGTGTGAGTATAATAGACGGATGAAGGTTAAGGCAGTATTAAAATATTTGTGAATTTTAATTGCCTCCATAATCAAAATCATTTAATTAAAACGTAGATGTTGTTGTGCTGTCCGATGATATTATTTTTTTAATTAATTCAAAAAACAAAAAAAATCCTCACACTTGCCACTGGTTAGTTGAGAACAGCCTGGCATGTGGCAGGTCGCGTGATACGCACTCCGTCTCGTTACAGCAGCACGGCAATAGACAGTGCGTATCACGTGATTGAGAAAAATATTTGTAGTTTTTACCAATAAAATATATATCATCAGACAATATGACATTACTTACCTACTCCAAATATGCTCAGAAATCGCTGGTTAAAATCCTAGCGGTGCGTTTCCAGCAGCTTTATAACCATATTCCTCACTATTTTACCGGTTACATGAAAGCAAAACCACAAACAGCTTGTAGTATGTGTAGAGCACATTCTTCTCGTCTTATCAAACGAATGTCGCCATAAACCCGTTCGGTCTAACGGGTAATGGGTTAAACGTTTCGGTGAGTCGAATGAGGCGTTAATTAAAAAGAAGCCTATTATTAACTACCCGCGAGCTGTCGCCTGGGATCTGTTGGCTGTCGAGAGTGCTCTGCTGGTGCTGAGTGTGTTGTTGGAAGTAAGCAGTAAGCAGTTAACAGCACATGTCGTGGCGCAAGCTCGGGAATTCATATGCGAGATAACAGGGTAACAGACTGTTTGGTTAGATGGTATATAAGCAGGTCAGGATTAAGTAAGATATTAAGAGAAAGTTTTTGGTGTTACACCATACATCTTTTGTACTTAAACTGATCAATTATAAAATATTTATTCTTAATTGCATACGATTGACTCCCAACGTTCTGGCAGTTTTTCTCAACCACTGCAATTTTGAAGAGCAGCGATTAAGAGAAGGCCACAAGTCAAAAAATTATGTCTTTTTTGTGTGCCGTATATCGCCAAGAATATAGGTAGGTAATAGGAATAAAAATCGCTATTTTGTAACACGGGTATTGACAATTAATAAAATTATAAAAATAATGTTATTAAAATTGTATGCCGTTCTTGAGAGTCCTTGATGTGGTTATTTTCTGCACTATGCATTCATTCATTTTATTGATATTTGATGGTGATTTTTTTTTTCTGCACTCTGTATTTATCTTGTCTCTTTGTATTAAATTGTTATGTAATTTGTTTATCAAAACCTTCACAGTACACCTTGATACAAGTTAGAATAAAATAAAATTATTACATGGTTACAGTACCTGCTATATAAGTCCACGGAATATCAGTTTATTACAGCCCAACATACGTACACGGTTGACATTCGTCAAATGACTACGGGTCGCTTCTACGACTCGTTCTTTAGTTCAACAGCTCGTCTGTGGAACGATTTGCCAGCCTCTATCTTTCTTCCCTCCTACAACATGGGTCTCTTCAAAACCCGTGTTCACTCTTTTCTCTCCTCAAAAAGACCCTCCCCACAGCATCTTCAAACATGACAGATGGAAATTATTTTCCTCACGGCCTCCTGTGCGGAGGTAATGTAATAAAAAGGTTGAAAAAACGTCTCATTGGAACATTCAAAACAAATACTATTTAAAAACCAATTACAATTTAAACCAAATACAATAAACCGGATAGCAATTCTGGACTATCAAATTTATTATTAAGCAGAATACGTAGTATCAATGCGCGTCTTTTTTGTACACTTAACGCATTATTATTTTAAGTTTGTTGTGTTCCTTGAGAAAATGTTTCGAAAATCTATTCGGCATTCTTTCCACTAAATCTACGTGTACCTTTTATTGAGTATTCCATATTTCAGAAGAATCCTCCAGTGGACTTCAGACCAAAGAGAAAAAACAACATTATTAGAGTTATTATATGATGCCTATTAGCACTTGCTCATTTTGCCTTGCGGCTAATCCAACCCTGTACCAGTTAGTGCGGGTACGGGGAAGAGTAACTACAACTGTTAGTACCTGGCGTTAAGCAATCTCATTAACTGTGGTGGGTTATGACAAAATCTCGCGGTTTACTGTTATACATAATACATAACACTCGTTGGTGAGGTGTGGGCCATTTTCAAATTTACGATAATCATTGCATTATAATGATGATTGTAACATTATGCGGCTGGAATCTGGTGCTAAACCCATGAATGTAAAATGAAATTAAAGTCGGTGGTGAAATTACTTGAAATCTTGCAGGAGAAATAATAATGTTAATGAAATAAAAAAAAAATTTTTTTTAAAATTATATTCAAATTCTGAACCAAATTTAGAGAAAATGATTAAAGTAGTTAAAAATTTTTCAGATGATATTAAAATGACTTTTGGTTTAGATAAATGTAGAACGATCCATATAGAGAAAGGTAAAATTGTAGATGGAGACGAGGGTATATTTAGAAATTTCAAAATTGAAAGTATGAAAGGGGGTGAGGTTTATAAATATTTAGGATATCCGCAATCAAATAGATTAGATCATACTAGTATTAAAAATGATATTAGGATTAAATTTAAAACTAGGATAAGAAAAATTTTGAAATGCAATCTATCTGCTAAAAATTTAGTAAAGGCGATAAATACTTGGGCAATACCTCTATTAACTTACTCATTTGGCATAATTAAATGGTCTAATACAGATTTAGATAGCTTAGAACGATTAATTAGAACTACATTAACTAAATTTCATTGCCATCATCCAAATTCAGCTATAGAACGTATTAATTTACCCAGAAATTTAGGAGGTAGAGGTATAGTCAAAATAACATCTTTAAAACATAATCAGGTAGAAATGCTAAGAAATTTTTTCCATAGGAAAGCTGATAGTTCAGAAATGCACAAAATAATATGCAAGGCAGATAGAAATATTTCACCATTAAATTTATACGACGAGAATGCCAGCATTCTTATAAATACCAACCAGGAATTATTAGATTCCTGGTCAAATAAAATTCTTCACGCAAAACACTTATATTATCTCAACCAAACATATGTTGACAAATTTTCGTCAAACAAATGGTTGAGTATTGGAGAGTTGAGCGCAGAAATAGAAGGCTTTATGCTTGCCATACAAGATAGAGTCATTAATACTAAAAATTATAGGAAGCATATCATCAAAGATGCAAATCAAATTGATGATTTATGTAGAAAATGTTTGGCTTTTCCGGAAACTATAGAACATATTATATCGGGATGTTCTGTATTAGCGCCGTCCGAGTATACATTTAGGCACAATCAAGTTTTAAAAATAATTCACCAAAGTTTGGTAATTAAACATAACTTGATTGACTGCCGTAATGTACCATATTATGAATATGAACCAAATTCATTTTTAGAAAATGAATTTTATAAAATTTATTATGATAAAACTATTCTGACAGACAGAACAATTAGTCATAATAGACCCGATATAGTTTTACATGACAAAATTAAGAAAATAACTTATATCATTGATGTCGCTATACCAAATTCTTGTAATATTCAGAAAACTGTTTCTGAAAAAATAAGAAAATATACAGATTTAGGAAATGAAATTAAAAGAATTTGGCATTCTCAGACTATAAAAATATTACCATTTGTTATTTCGGCTACTGGCATTATACCAAGCTCTCTCATTCAAAATTTAGGCGTATTAGATTTGTCAAAAAATTTGTACATAAAAATGCAAAAGTCGGTCATTTTAAATACATGTAGGATTACGAAAGATTTTTTAAATATTTATATTGAGGGATCAGTAGGATTTATCGGACCAGTTAGGATTTCATCAGAGCCGAACCCTCTGATATGAAAATATCTGGAGTCGGTGAAATATTTTCCCATTATGTTTCTGGTGGATTGACGTATTGTTCTTGTATTGTTTTATTCTTATATAGTGCAATTACATTGCGTTAATTTACTAGATATTCATTTGTGGAAAAGTGTGTGGAAGGGTTTAGTCTTTCATTTGGGAAAGATTCAACCCGGACATGAAATCTGGAGCACCGTAAAAAATAGAATAGTGGCGTAACTGGTGTATGTACAAACACCAGACATTATGGCAACCTTGTAAACTATGTTCCAACCCATCCGTATCAAGTTAAAAGCGATTATATGTCACTTACGATAAGTGTTTTTTTTTTCTCAATTACTTTGTGTTTTTATTTAGTTCATTTCTATTAAATCCCATTAAACCAATGAATATTAACATTCAATTGCAAATAATTGAGAGTGGCACACTGAATATACCTATTTTCATTCCTCATGTGATTACATTTTTTTTATGGCTTATTGCCTTCACATCCCATGCAATACTTGATGCTGCTTCCATTTTAAATTAAAATGGTTTTATAATATTTTCCTCTGATTAGTTTATTCTTCAATTTGGGAGGCAGGTATGACTAACGCCGCCCCGGGAGCCATTCATTGGATAACAAACCCCCTATCATAGCTCGCGCCAAGTGGTGACTTAGCAGGGGTGCCTAGGTTCATGGGACGAGGTGTGTCTCTAGGTCTTGGCAGCGGATGCGTTTGCTTACCTACTGCGTGGGATACCGGAGCGGGAGAGACTGGTTGAGGGAGACCTTTTGACATCTCCAGCCAGACTCTCTCGACCCATCGAATTGCACTGAGGGAAGGATTCATTTGTCCGTCACCCCAGATTCCTACACACCCCTCATACTTTTTCTTTTCTAGAACTTCTTTCCTTTCTTTCCATAAAACCGACTCCACACAGCTTCCCAAAGATGATATAGGCCCCATGACGAGGAGGAATTTTCTTTCCTTAGGGCCTCGTGTATGTAGCTAATGTAAAAAAAATCTTATTTGAAATATATTGTAAACTTTAGATTTTTTATGTTATACCTAATACCCTTTAAATATCATTATTAAGCTTCCTCGTATCGTAACGGACAACGCCAATGGCTTGGATCTTACTTTATTTTATCAAGGCTTGTCATCTTGAATATTGGAACATCGAATATTCTAAAAACTATCCTTACGCAACATAGGAAGCATATTATGTGTAATATCTTTCAAAACACTTCAAATAGGTGCTTCTTGCGCAACAACCAATAGAAGGAAATAAAATGTTCACCACAACTATTATCCGTAATAAATAACTGAACTAGACTATAAAAATTCACGTATGGAATTTGAAAAATGTTAAAATTAGTTGACGCTGTTAGCCGCTACTAAAATTAACGCATAAAAGCGAGAAAGAAACCTACGCCAAAATAAAAATAAATGGATGCTTCGTCAAAAAGATGCCGATGTTTAGGCCTTTGAAATTTTACAAGTTTGTATTACAGGGTCCCTGGCTTTGATGTTCAACACCATTTCACCGCCATCTTCAGAGCTATCAGAAGAAGTAGGCAAGTAAATAATGCGCTCCAGGCTATGGATACAGGTTTAAATCTCACGCATTCTCTCTATACTTGTTCTAGCGAGAGATCGTGCGTGACGTCATCATTATTGTATCTTCTGTCTTTTTCGTTGTCAAACAAGAGACGTGAGAAAGAAGAGGACGAATGTCCATGAGGTCCGGATGAGCTGTCGCTGGGACTAGTTTATATCTTAGCGTTGCATAATGGGGTCAGCCAGCTTGTAATATTATTTACCTTTAACCGTTTCAACGCGGAATATTTCAATCAAAAGCAAATCAAACACTCTTTCTTTATTGCAAACAAATATAAAATTACAGAGGTTAAGTTGTTAAAATATAACATTTAAAGCTATAAAAAGCGGGTAAAAATATTACGTACGTATTAGATTATGTTTTTATTTATATTTTACTAGCAGACCCGGACACACATTGCTGTGGCTAACGAAACACAACGCCATTACCCAACCTTCATACAATCCACACCACCCGCTTGCCAGCTGCCCGCTGCCTAAATTGAATATTTGAATTTCTCGGCTTTTCTCTATTATAATAAGCATGTATTATACATACAAACCTTCCTCTTGAATCACTCTATCTATTGGTGAAAAAGATCTAAGCGCACAAACATTTTGAGCGATTTTAATTTTATACTACGTAATGATGATTATATATATATATATATTTTTTTTTAATAATTTTTATTTTTATCAATATGTTTTACATGATACATGATGATAATTTTACATCTTATATTGTTTACTACTATTCCATTAGAAGCATTTGCTTGGGTGTGGAAGGGTAGTGTACATATGTAAATGCAGTAAGTATATCACATTGTGTCTCCATAAGATAAAAAAAAAACAAGAGCCTCGAAATAATATCTACACACATAGCATCAACATATTTGTGTTATTGTTATATTTACATAAATATATTCGTTTGGCACTTTTTTTTATGAAAATTATCATTATGGTAATGCGTGTTTTCATCCCCCCTGAAATATATCCTCCGAAAAAGTATCCCTCGACATAATATCCCAAGGACAAAATGAATCTCCACTACGCTGAATTCTTTCTTATAACTATTTTTGAACAATAATTTTTTGTCTTTACAGGATGTCTGTATTATTTTTGTCCCATTTTTTAATAAGTTAGGTAAGGCTAGGTTTTAGCAGATATTTGGTTGGGGGATGTTTTGTTCGTATGATATCTTGTCGGGGAAATTTTTGGTCGGGGGACGTTTTGTCGTGGGATGAAAACGCGCGGAACCATCATTATTTTCTACTGGCTTGTAAATTTGGTGGAATTATATTAATTTTTGTTTATTTATTCCCCAAGTGTAGCGACAATTTTATTTTAAAAATTTATAATTTCGTAATGACTTTTTAATTCAGTTGGTTCATTTATGTTTATGTGACTGTGAGAGTCCAGCAGGTAAGGGTAAAATAATTTCGGGCCCAATCAGGAGACGAACTAAAGAAATACAATGTTTTTACCCGCTCCATTCATTCCCCGGCGGGATTGATGAGGTCCACAGGGCAACGCCTGAGGCCCTAGACTGGCTCGCAGACCTGGATGTCCCCCTCTGACCTCCCACCATACGAAAGAAGAAGAAGAAGAAGACCATGAAACCGAATGGATCGTATTTGCCATAATTCCCTCAAAATCTCCGTATGATACAGTCGCCTCCAGCAGGTTAGGGCAAAACTATTTTGGGTTCAATCAGGTGACGAGCTGTTATATTGAGGTATCGAGTGCTGGCCAAGTTAACGACCGAATGGAGAAACAGCTCTTCCGGAAGCTGTAACTATCAGCGAGATAAACAACTCGTATTTGGATCACACTTAAGTTTGTTTAACTGTAAGTTCCAAATTATTTAGATTAAGGTGTACACCCGTGGTTTGATATTAAAGAAGATGGGTTTCACAATATTAAAGGCACGTGGAATGGCAATCAGAATTTAGAATTTATGTATGAGAAAAAATAATATCTGCAAAAGTTGAAAATATCGATATAGCTCAAAAAATAGGAAAAAAGTGAATTGGTTCCTACCACATAGGGGCGTGTTGTTGAACTATGGTAATCCAGATTCAAGAATATTGTGAGGCGGTTGGAATAGAGAAAATCGGAGAAAATATTTATTTATTCACGCCTTGAAGGCTTTTACATGCATACATTATAATAGGTAAGTTGTACAGGAGTATAATAAAGTTTAAATTACATAAAATAATTAACTAAGTATAAAATATAATATTCGCCGAGTTGCGGTACAATCAAATAAAATTAGGAAAATCAAAAATAAAAGGTGCACCTGAAAAAAGTGTGAAAGATATACCTAAACAATATATGTCGATCGTCCAGTTGATTAGTCAGACATCTCCAAATAATACTAAGCTTTGAGGTTAGGCTAAGAATTTGGGAGGCGGGAATGGGTACCGCCGCCCCGGAAACCTTTATTGGATAACCAACACCTCTGCCA
Source organism: Limnephilus lunatus (assembly GCA_917563855.2). Taxonomy (NCBI): domain Eukaryota; kingdom Metazoa; phylum Arthropoda; class Insecta; order Trichoptera; family Limnephilidae; genus Limnephilus; species Limnephilus lunatus. The sequence goes on along the minus strand of OU830592.1, from coordinate 28,743,125 downwards.
TAGGTCACCCCAAGTGGTTCACTCCCTAAAAAAACCCTCCACGCAGCACCCCCAAAGATGACATAGGCCCTGAGGAAAATTATATTCCTCAGGGCCTCCTGTGTGGAGCTCATATAAAAAAAAGGTAATGAGGAAAGCATTATTCGAATGCTCACCAAAAATCAATTATTATTTACACGTGCCTGTGTTTGAAACATTTAAATATGCTATAAAATAACACCGGGAAGCATAACAGATACTATTAACCCAGAAAACATCAATTTATTGTTTATTTCACTACAAGTTTTGGTGCATTGTAATTGATTTGTTGGTGTTCATGAGTAATCTGAGTATTGCACCAGATAGAGTATACACTTTTACATATGACAACTGAATACTACACTCAAATTTAGAATTTTCGGAGATGTGTGACTAATCAATTGGACGATCGATGTATTTAGTCATATTTTGGTAGAAATTTGTACAAATGAGTACAATGTGTGCACAATATTATATTTAATTATTTACACCCATTAAATAGACTTTAAAATTTACATTTATTTATACAATACATTCGTATACTTAAACAAGAAAGAAAATATGAGAGAATAGATAAATAAAAGAAGACAAAGAAAAGAGAGAGAAGAGAAAGACAAGAGAAAGAGAAGTGAAAGATAAGAGAAAGAGAAGATAAAGAGACGAGAAAGAGAAGAGAAACAGTAGTTCCATTAGTAGCTATCAAATTCCCGAAGTGCTCTTATACAAATCGCAAACATTTGGTTGAACGACACAATACAAAAAATATATGCGTCAAAAACCGTCATAGGAATTTACGGTGTAAATATATTATGTGAATATTTTATCATCTTCTTCATGTTCAACTTGCAAAACTTTTTTATATTTAATGTAGATATCTGTACTTTTTTCATCTCATTTTATCTGCTGTTTAATGTTGATTTATTTCCTTCCTTTCTTCGAAGTATATTAACAAGAAATCCATCTATAATAAAAACACCAATCAAACGATTTAATCTTTTTTGTTTGGTTCTTCCCCGATAATTTGCACCATGACCTTCGGGTTTAGAGCCACTGTTCTGATATTTATAGAGGTCCTCAGGTGGGTAAATAAATATTAACTGTGTAGAGATAACGTCATCACGATCAAAATTAATTAAGTAGGTACTTAATGGCAATGTTTGCTTATTATAACATCCGTCAACAACAGTTTTTACAAAATCGTCGACGAACAATTTTCACTGTAGGAAATAAAATAGTAAAACGACGTTATATAATTAAAAGTATTATTATCAATGACTGAGCGACCTCTTTTCGAACGTGCGAATTTTGCAAAAAACTGTAAATTTATTGCTGTCATAACCTTATTTTAAAAAACGGGTCGGTACTTATTTCTGAAGGATATCGTTAATAACTCCGCGGGGGTTCAAGTTACATTTTGATTTTTAAATGATCACTGGAGATCGTTATATTTTTTGCGAAACCCATAGAATTTGGAAATTACAAGATTCCTGGTGTGATGACTTCCTCGGATTGCCTTTTTTTAAATTTAACCTTTAAAAATACGGGTAAATGATTGTCATTTATAGACATATTGATAAAGTATCGCAGAATAACTTATGTTTACATAAAATACAGAGGTTTTTTTTACCAGACAATGTAAAATTTATTTAATAAAACAAAATATATGTATGCTTTTGCAGCAAAAACTCATGACATTTGCACAGATTTTTCAAAATAAAATATTTTCAGCTGGTCACGTCATCTCTATCAAGATCTATAGAACGTTAAAATATTCATTCAATTGTCAATTTTTTAGGTGTAAAATTGTTTCTTCCAAGCGTTTCACATGAACAAAAGGAAAACTGGGGTTATATAAAAAAAAAAACAACACTCGTCGTGCCAGTTATTTTTTTAAAACTAAATTTAGTTCTACGCGAAAGAATTTTTTTCCAAATTTCCAAATCAGCATTTATAAGAAGTAGACATGTGGAATATACCACGCCATTATATTCAATTTACTTTATATATGCCACGATGCTGAAAATATAAAAAAATATCAATTATACATTATAAATAACTTTTGTGTTATCTTTTGGGTTAAAGTGAGGCGTCCGTCGCGCGTTATCGGCTGTCAAATTTCTGTGATTTCCTATGGCTTGTCTATGCCTGCCGTTTGTTAATTGTTCTAATTACCATACTTAAAAACACGAATTACTATTTAAAAGTTCTTAAAATTACTTACATATAACCTTAATGGGCGAACATACAAGATCATACATGACCATACGTTTGTGTATTATTTTGATGTTTGTACGCGATGACATTCGATTCGAAAATTTTCCCGAAAATTACGCGGCAAAACGCGTCGTCATCTATGGCATTAGGTTAACAATATTTGAGAGTTGGTGTCTTAACACAAGCGCAGTATTTAGCTCGTCGGCGCCATAAGGAATACTGCATTTAAGAAAACTGCCAAGATGTGTCGAGTACGGCCGATTTAGCAGGCGTTATTCTGTCACAAAAGATACAGAATCACCCTTCAGATGTCTAGCACCTAGGTGGTCGTCGCATAATCTGAATTCAGTGCTCATTAAAGCTTCATTTAGACGGGTATAAAAAAACCTGATCCCTTTTTTAATAAGCTGACGTCATGCACAATGCATTGTCCATGAACTTAAACAGCTCAACTATTTACCACCAGTTCGGAGCAAGACCTATTTACGGTTGACTGATTGTACGAGTAAGTAGGTTCCTACTATTATTTACGAAATAAAATTATCACGACTGAATAAAAAAACTGATTCAATAAAGTAATTTTCCGCAGCGATAAATCTGTGGCCGCAAATGCCTTTTTTATAAGTCGACCAATAAAATTGTTGGGACCGTAAATACGCAAATCATGACACATGCAGTAAAAATGCAATCATAAGAACAAGGTGGAAACACACTTTGTAACGTCGGTACAAATTTCGTAATTTAAAATGTGAAGTACATTTTAATCACAGCAGCTTTTTTGAAGTGGTAATCGTAGAAGGTCCACTCTATAAAATTGATATTCGGTCAATACAATTTGAGAGGCGGGTACCGCCGCCCCAGAAACCATTTATTGGATAACCGACACCTCTGACATAGGTCACCCCAAATGGTTAGCTACGTTTGGTGATTTAGCAGGGGTGCTCGGGTTCATGGGTTGAGGTTTGTCTAGATTTTGGCGGCGAATGCGTCTGCCAAAGGGGGGGGGGGGGGGCTCGTTGAGATAAATTTGGGCCAATTCGTATATTTTTTTCAAGTAATGTGAAATTTTGCTGGACCCTCCCCCCGTTTGTGCTCACGTAATTAATGGATACCCCCTAACCTTAACCTCTCCAGCAGGACTCTCTCGGCCCATCATCGCCTCGCACCATTGTGTGAGGGATGGATTCATACGTCCGTCACTCCTGGACATATCACCCTTCATACCTTTTTCCTTCCCAGAACTTCCTCTCCTTCATCCCCTAAAAAGATCACCCACACAGCATTGCCAAAGATGACATTGTATTATTTGAAAGGCAGTTAGGATGACAATTAGGAATTTGAGATGATAAGGGTTTTGAGTTACTTTTAAAGGAGTGGACAGCTTAAACAAAAATGCTAAAATTGAAACAAAAACATTTATTTTATTGTAGAATAAATATAATAAACTTGGCGAGAAATCTAGTCATATTAATATTATCTGATGAACATTACAAATTTTATACATTATTTTATGGAGTCCCCTTAAAAAATATATTATATTCGTAAACTTCAGCTTATGGGTTGAAAATAAAAAAAACATACCCAAAATATCCCTATTAATAAGTATGCTTAACGGATTTCGTTCGGATGAAAATAAATACGGGAGGGGACAGTAAATTCTGAGCGAGTCGTATGGGGACGTATGGAAAAGGACGTATGGCATCCCTTACTTTATAACCCATGTAATAATGTACTAGTAGTTACGTAAAGATGACATGACTATCTCATCGTTGGAAAGGTTGTGTGCAGGGTCTTTTTGGGAAAGGATGGAGAGGAAGTTTTGGGAAGGAAAAGGTATGAGGGGTAGGTATGAATCTGGGGGTCAATGTGTGCAGGAGCGACGGACGAAAGAATTCTTATCTCCCACCGCGGTGCAAGGCGATGGGTCGAGAGTCCAGCTGGAGAGGTCTAGGTTAGGTCTCCCTCAACCAGTCTCTTCCGATCCATTCGCCACCAAGACCCAGACGTAACTCACCATACGAAGTCACTACCACACCACCCGGACACCCCTGCTAAGTGAACAAACGTAGCGAAACACTTGGGGTGACCTACGGCGGGAGTGTTAGTTATTCGGTGCAGCGGTACCTATACCTGCCTCCCAAATTGAGCGATGTTTTATTTCAGTATTCGCATTCCCACATCTAGTTGAAAATCGTTATAACAGGGAATAAACAGTAGATTTATAATAGTTTAGTGATCACATAATTCTGCTAATTATATTATTGACATCCTACAACATCAGTAGCTTTTGCATGGCTTCATTGATAAACCGCGGTTTCTAAACCAGCGGATTTACTACAGTGATTGAAACTAGGGCTGGATTTACATGTTTTCCTCTCAAAAGCCTGTGTATGTGTATCATGATTTTTCTGTCAAATTAGCCAAGTATTATTTATTATTATAATTAAGACCTTGGTAACTGAAAACAAATCGATCTGGAAAGTCCAGGAAAAGCAGTACAAATTTCATGACGTCGCGTCCTCCAGAATTTTTCTGTTTAAGCACAAAATCATATAATGTTATGTTTTGAAGACAAACACTTGCAAAAAGCTCAAATCAAAGAGGTAGAAATTCGTACGTTTGGTGAAATCTATCCAACCACTTCATAATTTTTCGGTGTACAAAAAGGTTATTCATTTTCGAGTTTTAAATAAGTAGTAGCAGCGTATTAGAAACTCACGAGAACAATATTATCACTGCGGTTGAGATTAAAACCGTGGACTTCTTGGTACTAAACACAAAGCTATCGTGACATCTTTAGAATTCCATGTTTCTCCAATACAAGTGACGTTTTTAAAAAATAATACTTTCTCAAAATTAATCAGCTAGAGACAACCAATTTTATTTAATGCAAGCTTTATTTTACATTAACATTTATTATTTAACCTAAACTATCTAGATTAACGCGATTTACTGACAAACCACCTCGATTGCAAAAAACACAGTGATACCTTTTAGAAGCCATATACGCAATAATTTTAGCCTACTCTGCAAGTTTACATATCGAACACGAGCGCTCTGAAGCCGTCTGAAGCCGTTTGAAGCCGTCCCGTGCTGTTCGAAGCGGTTCAGTCACCAGCACTCAGCGCACATAAGTTTGAAACGCTGCTAAAGCTGGACAAAAAAATCGTGAAAACAATTACTACATCCAACTTGATGTCAATAAGAATGAAATCATGTTGAAAAAAGGATACTATACGAGTCACAAGCGCGGGCCCTCCCGAAGAACGAGGTTTTGGACATTTTTAAAGAGACGAATTTTTGGAGCCATATAAGAAAATGGAGAATCTTGCGGACGAGGTTTCAGGCGGTGCCGCATCCCCGCTCAAAAAGAAGAAGATGGAGAGATGTGTAATTACGAATATTGGAGAGAGCGCGCTAATATTTAAAACGATAAAATTGAAGCGAAAATTGTGAAAATGTTTAATAAAACACTACTCGTTTAAAATACAGCACAAATCTCGCGGGGAACATCTAAAAGAGCATTTAATGAAACACTGTGAATTTTTTCATACTTCTAAAATAAGTTACTTCTTTCAACTTCTTAAATAAGTGTAATGAGCGTGATTATAATAATTTTTGGAGCAAACTTGCTATTTTGAGGAAATTTCATATAATTTGCGTTTCGGCGTGGTATACGTCTAGATATTTTCTTCAAAAACATATTTTTTACGAGCTTAAAAACTTCAAATGTTTAAGGGAGATATGTAAGAAAGCGGTAGAAATTCGGGTATCGGCGGCTTAAGTAAGAATTATAAGGGTTAGATAAGCGATCTTTATCGTTTATAAAACTGGGATGGTTCCGTTGGGCAGGAACACGTAGCGAGATTTGAAGAAAGTCGTCTACCGAAGGGGCTGCTATTTAACCATTTAAATTATTTGCAGAATATATAATATACAGACCATATAACTATAACTAGATCATATGGAAGCCGTAGGCTCCATGTACTGGAAGGAAACGTAGAAATGAAGGCTGTATCGTCGTTAATGTAAATATATACGTACGTACGTAAGGGCGGACAACGGGGACACAATGGCAGAAATTAAGTTTTTGACTATTCTTCCATAAATATCAAAAATTTGATAAATCAAAATCATGTTTTGGCCAGCTATCGTTGCCATCAGGAGTTGTGTGTGCTCAGGCTGGGCCCGGTATCGCATCGCCCGCAGTCCCAATAAGTGGGCAATCGAGCCAGCGATCAGTGTTGGCATGGAAGAATGCCGGCCACAGGCCACAAGGCACAACACAAGGCACCGGGCACAATGATGTCACCGATACCACTCGCCACACGGGTAGTGTCGCAGTGTCGCAGTATTGCCCGTTCGTGCCCAATCGGCGGGCACATCTAACTCGCGACCCTTACACGGAAATACAGCGCGAGCCGGCCAACACTACTCTGCCGATACTAGCGCCAATGCTGGGAAATTTAAAAGCTCAAAACGTCAAATTTGGCGCGTGAAATAAGGTTTTTGACAGATTGGCTACAAATTAGCGAAATATATCCCTGCCACTGAGATTACCGTTGTAACATCAATTTATAATATTACATATTGATAACGTATATTGTTAAAAAGAGGGAAAGGTTACAGTGGAGATACTCGTAACAGCGATGTGCCCATATTATTTAATTCGTTGTTGATTTTCACTACGATTAAAAAACTTTGTTCCTTTTATCTATTTTACACGGGAGAGATTTTACCCTGCTGCAAACATCTTAAACAATTTTAAACCCTCAGCTCGTATATTTATAATCTCTGGGTCAGGGGTGAAAGTTGGGGTGAAAAATTGCTTCTGTATTAAATGTTTATAAGTCACCCTTTTCATTTGACAGTAAGCAGCCTGGAATTGACTTTTAGTAACATTAATGGTTCTATTACCCGTTGACAGACAGGTTATTTAATAATGATTTAAATAAATGTTTCGACACTTAATTAATTAAGAAAAATGAAGTACACTTGCGATATCACTATCGTTTAAAAAAATATGCCAAAAATCAATTGGGAGGTTTGAGAAAGGTTGTGATCGGTCTAAATTAGAAAACGCATATGTGTTAATTGTTTAACCCAACCTTAACAACTTCGTGATACATAGTAATTAACCTTTATAGTTTAGAGTTATTTTCATTAACCTAAATGTAAGCCCAAGTTCCACAACGTTTAAATACCAAGGTAGATTTTTTGTAACGGTTTTTTTAATAAAAACTATCAGTGTCAGATAACAATAAACTGTTTTGCACTCCAAAATGGCATATAAATGTTACTGTATAAGCTCGAACTACGGTAAATCTTAAGATTTTTCTAGTAAATTCTAAGATTTACTAGTAAAATATAAGATTTACTAGTAAAACCCAAGATTTACCAATTCAGGGGCTTTTACAGTAGCATATATACTAAAATATTTTACAAATATTAAAAAACCTTTGTTATTTCATGATTATATACCCTTCAATGTCTTCTGCTACTCGTAAAAAATGGTAATGCGCGTTTTCATCCCGCGACAAAATATCCTCGACAATATATTCTCCGATAAAATATCCCACGGAAAAAACATCCCCATTGTTCAAAAATAGTAAAATGGGACATAAATAATATAGATAGGAGGAGGCATTGCTAAAAACCAGCTGCCGGAGAAATCCTGAATTGCAGCTGAGCAGTGACCTTTTGATAAATAGAATAAATGATAAAATAACAAAATGTGTTAATATTGTTAAAAAAAATCTATTGATTAATAAACGTTTTTATTTATATTTATTTTATATAACAACAATTTATTGTCTTTACAGGATATCTGTATTATTTTTGTTCCATTTTTTTCCAAGAGATGGCACATAGTAGCCAATTTCAGAGAAATGCGTGTCTGTGCTAATGTGTGTGCGTGAATGCCACCAAGAGCATTTACATCACGCGTTATCATCGACAACGAGTATATCAGCCATGGTTCAGCTCGATCGGATGTCAGGAAGTAGGTTAATTTCCACTTTCAAGATTTGCATTCATTCATTCATTTATAGAATTTAAAAAAATTTAAAAGTTTTTTCGACACACAAATAAATCGAATATTGAACTAATGCATACATAGAGTTCGTATTATAAGTTCAACCCGACGAAAATTATTTACGTATTTGAGTATGCAATAACCGTTTTGCCTAGATAACAGATTACTATAAAAAACATCGATAAGTACACAATTGCTACAATTTTCAATTTATCCAAAGCTGCGCTGGCTGTTTGATTGATTATTTTCGATTAAAGACGCCTCGGAGATGCGCATACCGGCGCACTCGATTACCTAATAGGTGCCTAGCAACCTCTATTGAGATCTTTCGAGTAAAAAAACTCGAATGTTTACTGTTACCGAACGGAAAACTGTTAAGATCTTAGGTCAGTATTACTCATAGCCACGATGCTCCATAATTGCGCAATTATGTTCAATGTTCATACGTTATTCAATGTTCATATTATATTATGTATATAGTACACTGTTGGCCAACACAATAAACTCCATTATTATTTCGGTAATGAGTTACAAAAAAATTAACAAACGAAATAATTTCAAGAATAAAAATCATTAATCGTTTTAAATTTCATACAAAGCGATAATGCTCATCAGAATTTTGTGGATACTTTCAATTTGACATTTTTACCTGATCTGCTGTTTTAGACGTGGAGCTAATTAGATAAAATATTTTATTAGATACTAGCTGGTACCCGGCAAGTGTTGCAATGCCATTCAAATAATAAAAAAATCTCCCTTGATTTCCTTCCACAAGCGTCCCGGTTCCCCTTCCGCGTCCCCATCCCCTTCCGCGTTCCCCTTCCACCTCCCGAGAAACCCTAGCTCCCTCGTTACCCTCCCCCTCCTTTCATCCTTTCCTGCCGGTAAAATATATGAAACACACAAATTTTCATTTTTACAAATTTAATAACGCCAGAGTTTACCATTATATATAGAAACCTTTGCGGGCTTGCCTATACAAATCACCAAAGTTTCATCGCAATCGGATGAGGAGCGCATAAAATACGAACAAACAAATAGATATTGCTTTAAAGAGTTTTAATTTTTAATGTACATTTGTTACTTAAATTTGTTTAAGTAACAAATGTACATTAAAAATTCAAACTCTTTAAAACAAAATGTCTAGAAATTGTTACATAGTTAATGCCCAAGAAATACAAAAAATAAATATTGATTTTTATGCAAGTACCTATATGATTTAATTTCATTTTCTTTAAGAGTTTTTTTTTTCATATGTACATTTGTTACTTCATTTTTATTTATCTGCTATCGGTTTTGACCCATCCGTGTCATTCTCTAGCAATCTTAAAACTAACTTTAAAAATATACAAGTACAGAAATTATTAAATTTTATTAGGTGGGTCCGGTAGCAGAAAAATAAAGTAATAAATGTACGCGTGAAATAAAACACTTCAAAATAAAATGTCTAGAAATTGTTAAATTGTTAAATGCCCAAGAAATACAAACAATATTTAATTCTACTTACGAACGAAATTTTCAGATTTTCAGAAGGAAAACATTTACGTTAGTGATCTCATTTTTTATGTAATTTTTACGCGAAAGAATACATTTTCTATAACGGTATAAAATATGCCGCGTGTGCGTAACTATTTATTATTTGCCAATAGAAAATAAACAACTTAAATATTCCACACATTTTTCAAAGTATATCCCTCATTTAATTTAATTAAGTATATAGATACTTACGTAATCAATAACAGGTTTTTGGCGGTCGCAAAGAGTGTTAAATGATAAAAAATCATTAAGTACCAAAGTAAATACTTTATTCGTCTCATTATTAATACTGGACCAACTTTGTATTGATAAATATATAGAACTAGACCTCTTTGGCTCCGATGTAACATTCTTGTAGGTACAATATTATGCAACGTGCAACACAATATGTCCAAAAGTTACTTAACTGTTAATACCTATATGAAATCATAAATTAAATGTTTCTTTATGAGTCTCGTATTAGCGGACACAAAATAATATTGTTCTTCTCATTCTTCTGGCAGTTGGCAACGTAATCATGATTAATTCGTCCATTGTCCGAGGCTGTTGTAAATTGCAGTTGTAATTCATAAAGAAAGACAGAGAGAGGTCATTATTTGGCAATCAATTCTGCACATTCTTGAAGACATGTTTTTTTTTGTTATCGATGGTCAGTCTGGAAAACACTTATATCTTATAGGAGGAAAAAGACAGACCACATTTCATCATAAAAATATCTACCGTATACGTTGGATATCGTTAACGATAGATATGGATTTTTATGAATATATCAGAATAATGGAAAACACGAAAACGAAATTTAAAAAAATTCACAGCGAGTTTTCACAAAAATAAGTTTACGAAACAAATTTGAACTAAAAGGGCTTCTCAAATGTCCGTGCTGCAGAATAGAGCAACAGAAACAGAATCATATTTGGCAACAATTTTAATTATACTACACGGACATATCCATGGCAGATGAGTTAAAAATTCATGTCAATGGATTAATATTCTCCTTTGTTTTATAGTTTATACTTATGCTTTTTGCTTTTACTTTATACATATTACCACTACTATATTAGTATTCCTTCTCCTTTTTTTACCTTTTGCTTTTAGTTTTAACTTTACATTTATACTGTTTCATTCTTTATGTTGTTGTATTATTATAATATGTAAATGGCACATGTTGTGCCGTGTATGGGTTGAAATAAATAAATAAATTCGAAAAATTGGGATTCCCAGAATATTCGAGATTCACATGTTTCTCCACTGTCGTGATATTATTAATTTTTGTGACGATTACCTGCTTTTAACAATTTTTTTTTTATATGTCCTACTTCTGAAACATCTAAGTAACCAGCACTTTGAAGAGTTTTTTTTATCACAACTATGAGCGGGAGTGGTACAAAAAGCGATATTAATAATTAATACGCCATGAATTACATCACCTAGAGAAAGTATGTAAAGATTTTAAATGAGATCCCAGTGTGCTTCATTGAATATCTCTTATGTCACACCTCCCATCACCGGTGATATAATAACGTAATAAATTTTAGCCAATGTTACGTGAGACCGCCACATTAATAACAGGCTATAAAGCTCTATTCACAAACTAACAAATGCCTTAATCGCTGTAGGGTCTGATTGGGTTGTAAAAAACGCTTCCTAGTTCAAATATGATTCATAAAAATAAAAAAAAACAATTAGTTGCGATTTCTTTTTGGCGCCAAATAAAAGAGGCTTCAGGCATTTTGTTGCAACATTCCAACATACATACATGAACCTACTCCATTATTCAAATCAGCTACATTAAATACAACGTACACATAGAAAGAATTTCAAAAAAATATCACTGCGAGCAACTTTGGATGGATAAGGGGTGATTCAAATTGAAGTGAAAACTTCTTTAGCATGTGATTTGAAACTCGATGAAACGAAAAAGCGACACTAAAAAGAGACAAAAACATACATCTATAGGATTTAGCCTGCGAGAGAATGTGACTAGAATAATTGGTCTCCTCTTTATGCAGTGCTTCGTAGCCTCCCCATTCTTATTCATATTTCATATTTCATTGATACTTGTTATTCAGTGTTGCTGTTGCCACCTCCATTTTTAAAATAACGCCAGTCGAGGACTAAAAGAGCTAAGAACTCTTGATTAAGATTATATGAAAAACGAGCTAAGAAGCTAAATCACGTTTTTGGAGCTGACGGCCTCATTTTGGAGCTAAATCTAGCTCTAAACTAAAGGAAAGGACTTGGAAACACTGTTGTTAATATGTACTATCTTCTTCGTCAATGATTAAATATTATATGGATATGTATGAGCATCAAAGGTTATTACAATAAATTGGATAAACACATATAAATTTGAATTTTTTTATAGAGAATAGCAATAATGCCATTTATCGTACTGGATTTGTATTTATGGAGATGTCTTTTTAAGGAAAACAATGAAAGAAAAAAATATATCCACAATCTTATTGGAATGGCTTTTGGTATTCGTCCATTCAATCAAGTTTTTTATGTTTAATAATATTAGTTGTGGTGATTTCAGTACGGTTGTCTGGTGTGTATAATACATTTTAATAATTGATAGTTAATAATGACTAAAAATCATTACACAAACCTGAAATATTTTGTACCTATCTTTAACAACTTTTTGTTTTATCAATTGATAATTATTAAACTTTTATTATTTTAATAATCGGTGTTTTCTTGTATTAGGTACCAGCATTACACCGATTTGCTTGTTTCTCTAAAAGATAGTGATGAAAGGTCTGAAAGCATCCATTATAAAAATCCATCATTATAAAAACTTCAAACCTTTTGTAGAATTTCTTTTAACAGCAATAGGTGGAAAGATGTTTGGCTTACCTGGAAGAAAAAAGAAAACAAAACTATTACAAATATAATCATGGTACAATATAGTTACACATCATCAATGGTTAATTATGGTAATTAGAGAAATATGATATAAGATTGCAGAATATCGAATAATACCTTAAAAATAAGATATTATTTCCTCAAACCTGATCGAAATTGACGTTCAAAGGAATAAAATGTCTGTCCAGATGGACAATATGAGTGAACCAGGTGGACAAATTGAAGAAAAAACGGTCCTGATAGATGAAAAGATTTAATTAAATTTACAATTTGAGGTTTTTCTCGTAAATTTAAAAATAAAAGATTGAAAAAGGGACAAAAGATATTTGTGAATATTATTTTTTGGTGTAGGAAAAAAATATTGTTTAATACGCATTAACGCATGTTCAATATACATTAATGCATGTAAATTAAATTTATGGTTAACTATGGTAATTTTATAAATAGGTATGGTAAAATAATGCAGAAAATCGAATAACGTTGACGAAATGGGGCAAAAATGATTAAAACATAATCTACTATCTACTACACTATGTAAAGAGGTAAGATTTGTTTGTTTGTTTGCATCGAATAGGCTCCGAAACTACTGAACCGATTTGAAAAATTCTTTCACTGTTGGGAAGCTATACTATCCCTGGTGACATAGGCTATATTATATTTAAAAAAAAAATAGGCATCCTTATTAAAACTTCAATAATGTAACCCAGGGTGTAAAAAAATTACCTAAAATATTATTTAAATCGGGTGCGCTGCGAAAAATATTGATAATAGAATAAAATAATGTACTACGACTTTATAGAACACATTATTATTTACAAAAAAAGTCGCGACAGCATATGTCTAACTATTATGGTTATGCCAAAATAAGTATTCTTTTATTTTAAAAATTTAATTTAAATGTCGCCGCTTGAAAAGGCTCTTTATTTGTATCTTGGTTTTAATCCTTATCAAAATAAATTACTTCATATTCAAGACAGCTTCAATACCTTTATTTAACTTTTTGAATTTTTCAATTCGGATATTTAATTAGAAAGATATCACGAGTTTAAAATTGTTAGTATTAGAAAATAGTTTCGGCTACGGGCCAGGCGGGAGAGGAGTCAACAAATGAAGTGCCAGGGGGGTTGGCGGGACGGGGGAGCGGGAGAGCGGTGGCGGGGAAGGTGGAAGTGGAACGCTGGAGGGGAACGCACTGGAAAGTACGTGTAAGGAGTAACATTTTATTTATTTGAATATGGCATATATTATAAAAGAAAGTCCAAAAAAACGTGCAGCTGCAAAAACTCAGAAACGAGTCCCGGTTCGATCAAGGGAGTTATATGGTGTGGTAGATCTCTATCCCCTCTAAGGGTATCCGTTTTTACCTAAAGGGCGTGCTTTTGAAGATATAAGGGCTGAAAGTTTCGCCCTCTTGAAATTTCTAGAACAGTCTTCCGGAAAGTTCTAGAAGGTTCCATAGAGCTGTAGAAAGTTCTAAGGAGTGGCGGAGTATGTCGTGGAATGATCAGGAATAGGGAATCGGGAACATCATTGTGCAACATTCCAGAACACTATCTTATTGTCCTGAGCGAAGCCGGGTAACCCAGCTAGTTTAAAATATTTTCAAATATGGTGGAGATTGCCCAAACGCACGGAAGCAATGCAGCGGACTTTCTAGAAATATGTTTAGATCTTCGTTAATACATAATTATTTTTGTACATAGTTCCTAACCATACCTAATTGCCATTCTATATCGCTATAGCAAACAAGGTGAAGAGATACAGCCCGTCCAAGTCGAGCGTCGCAAAAGCCGTGGTTTTGATAGATGAGTCCTGGACGGTTTTCTCTCAGTGTATTAGGTTCCACGATAACTCAACAAAGTGGCATTTCAACACACCTTTGAAAAGTCTTTCAAAATTATGAAAAAAAACGTAACCTAACCTAACGTAACATAGTAACCGTAACCTAACGTAACTTTTAATTACTTTTCAAAGAAGGTGTTGAAGTTGCATATTGTTGGGTTGATCGGACACCGTATTTGAAGTTATTATTATTGCATCGTTTATTCTTTGAATATAACACACAGGTAACGAGCACAAAAATACGTAGAAGAAAATAAAAGCAATACAAATTACGCTAGTACCATTTAAGAAGCTAACTTAATTATTCAGCACTTGTTATCAATTAAAACAACTCTAATGATGTTGCCTGTGGGTTTAATAATACTAAATGACACGCATTAAAGCCCGAGATTCGATACGTAAACTTAATTTATAGGCTTAGATTAAATTGTAAGTTGTAAATTAATAAACATAGTTACGTAGAGTATTAAATAATCACTCAGAATAATACTTCGCACACGAATCTTAACGATTAGACAAGCACACAAAGTGATTAGTTTTGTAGTTAATCTTAAAGCTTTGTAAGTCTTGCAATACGTACTCGTACATTAAGTTAATAATTCAGTGGAGTTAACATACTGACTTGGATTCTGTGTACACAGAAGTAACTCATAATCACTTTTTGTAATGTTCTCACTGTCTACATAAAGGTACATAATTATTATACCAATCTTGTTATTTCTGTATAAGCCGTGTACGCGGTGCTGTTTTTTGTTATTGTGTTATGTTTCATATCTGAATAATTCAGATAAAATAATTATTGCTCCAAATATTTAATAATGTTTGTAATTTCATTTATTGGATAACCAACAGCCCTGCCGTAGGTCACTCAAAGTGGTTCACTACGTTCGGTGACTTAGCAGGAGAGCCCGGGTTCTTTAGGTGAGGAATGTCCAGGACTTGGCGGCGGATGCTTTCGCTCATCCATTCGTTACTCCTGGACTCCTGGATTCATGCATTCGTTACTCCTGGACACATTGACCACCAGATTACTACACATCCCTCATACTTTTTTTAATTCCCAGAACTTCGTCTCCCTACTTTCCCTAAAAAGAAGATGAGATCGAAGGTCCTGAATCTTGGTCGAAGGTCCTGAAGGATTTTTTTTCTCAAGGCCTCCTGTGTGGAGCTAATGTAAAAAAAAAACATTTTGGCTTCTCGCAGGTTTAAAACCATTTGAATTCCGATTTGAATTTGGTATTTTTATAACTATCCAATTAAAATCTTTAATACATATTGCGAGCGTGAAGAATTGATTTCATCTTTCTAAGTAAGGTATAGGTAGCTTTTTATGTTATTTAGAACACACGCACTTGAGGTGAAATATCACACCTGAGCTACCTACAATACAAATGCAATGTTATAATTATAATTGAACCATTGAGTAAGTTAATGAAGGCAAATGGAACCTATTAAATAGAGATAAGCTATCAGAGGGCCGCGGCCGGTAGCGTAACTCAGTGTAGGTACTCGGGAACATTATCAGTCGGATTAGATAGTCAAGGTTCCTGCCAGAGAGCAACTTGACGAACCAATTTCTCTGAAACCGAGCTTAAAAAGCAACTGATATACCGGCCATCACTTTCAATTGGGTGAAACTGTACTTTATATATTGATTATTTTATTATTATTAGCTTCCCAATTAAAAACCGTAGTAAACAAAATAGCACAAACTTTGCAGCTACCTACCGATATAAAAGCGTTTTCTAGCACGCGATTTTCAAATGTCTAAAATAAAAGTCAGTAACAAAATTTCATGTGAACTGTAAGGTACCAATAAAAAACACACGCGATGTTTACACATAGTCATGAGACTAGGTAGATACCTACACATTCGTTTTGGCAATTTTAATTTATTTTATTTTACACGACTTTAAAAAAGGAGACGGTATAGCAAAGAAAATTTAGGGAAAATGAAAGGTAGAGTAGTATTCGTCTTTTCTTATTAGAGTTATTAAACATAGATAAAGTCATGTATTTGCTCACTGACAGCATGTTACAATCAGAAATGAACTGTAAATAAGATACGTTAATTTATTTAAATCCAAATGTGATAAATCCCATACCAATAAAAACACTTTTAATTGCTTTGTGACAGGTTTTGAACCCGTGAACTCTGGTCGCAGAGTCAAGGTCTTTAAACTGTGACAAGGAAATCGTCAAATGGAGCAATGAACCGTAAATGGAGAGGACAAATAACTTAACTAAACCGTCATCTATTTATATGAAGAAGAGTGTCTGTGGACACCCGGCAGACACCGGGCTGGCAGCGCGTGGATTTGATTTTAATAAAAATCTACAGTTTTATTCCCAGACTGATTTTTGCACACTCGACCTTCAAAATAAAAAGAAGGTCACTGTCTACATCAGATTTCGAATAATTTTGCGTAAAACTCTGACAACGCTGGTTTTCAACAATTTCATGTAGTTGCTTCTTGCACTAATTTAATGCAAATTTCATGTAAAATTCTTGCCTCCCGAGAGGAATGAAACTTGCTTTGTCGAGATTTTTCATTTTAATGACATTGCTTCCAAAATTTTATGAAGTTGTCCTTAACTATATCAGTTGGTTATTTTATCATTGTTAATATTTTTATACGGTGCTCCAGATTTTATGTCCGGGTTGAATCTTTCCCAAATGAAAGACTAAACCCTTCCACACACTTTTCCACAAATGAATATCTAGTAAATTAACGCAATGTAAGTGCACTATACATATAAGAATAAAACAATACAAGAACAATACGTCAATCCACCAGAAACATAATGGGAAAATATTTCACCGACTCCAGATATTTTCATATCAGAGGGTTCGGCTCTGATGAAATCCTAACTGGTCCGATAAATCCTACTGATCCCTCAATATAAATATTTAAAAAATCTTTCGTAATCCTACATGTATTTAAAATGACCGACTTTTGCATTTTTATGTACAAATTTTTTGACAAATCTAATACGCCTAAATTTTGAATGAGAGAGCTAGGTATAATGCCAGTAGCCGAAATAACAAATGGTAATATTTTTATAGTCTGAGAATGCCAAATTATACAAGATTATTATTACTTATTATTTTTTTTATTCTTAATAATATACTTTTTATTTCTAAAAAGCCCAAAACAATACAGATAATATGTAAAAGCCTGAAAGACATCTAAATGGATAATAAATGAATAAGTTTAAAAAATATGTATATAATAATTATGTAAGTATTTTGCATATAGGTACACACGTTCCCATTTTTAATTGAAATGAAAGAATTTATTAATTAAATGATAGAAATTATTTGCAATAAACATTTTTTGCAAGTTAACCTCCTACGGTTTTAAGTGTTTCAAAACTAGAGGCAAAAAGATATAGGTTGTCGGCTGAACACTATTATGAAAATAATAAATCTTCTTGGAATATTGCATAAACCAAAACGGTCGCTTATAAAAGCAGACAGTTGATTATTTAATAAGTTAGAGATTTGCCCAATTAGGCGAATGGTGTTTTGAAAACATTGTGACTAAATAAAATTGATGTTCAAAATTGTAAAAAAAAAACTTTATTACAAGATTCTGAATGAACCGTGTCCAGCCAAAAAATTACAGTTACCAATAAAAAAAAATAACAGCGTTAAGATAATTATTATATTTCATATTTGTATAACGTCAAAAAAGCGTAATTTACGGCTGCATTTGTAGGTATGGTGAACTGCGCAAGCGCTGGGAGACGTAGCTTAATTGGCAAAGCTTTTTGTGAGATAATTTAAGCGGGTTTGGTCCGGTTCGGACTTGGTCCGCTTTGTTCAAAGCACCGTTATCCAACGAGTGAAAGTAAATAGCTTTTTTAGTTGGGAATACAACGGGTTATGCGAGCACGGTAAACGTGCATACGGAATACTGACTTAATCGATAAGGAATAGTGTATTATAAGAATGCATGATAGGTTGACTCACGCAGTTATCTATATATGTAGAGTAAAGTAGAAAATATCAATTATATATGTGACACAGAGACAGCTAACCTCTCGGACCTCGCGCCTATTTTGTTGGAAGGTCAAAATATTTCCGCTTTGCAAAAAAATCCAAATAAATGGAATATTTTTTAAAGCATCCGAAAACTAAAAACTGTGAATGCAAACATAAACAAATTTTGAAAATCTCACCTTTCTTTTTTTCTAACTTAAATTACTGATAATGAAAAAAAAACACATACACGTTATCGTCAAATCACTTTTTCGTTTTTTCATGTAAAAATAATTTTAAAAAAATTCCCAAAGTTTCATCATTTTTTTCAAATTGTGGTCGGAAATTTTGGTGTTAAAAGGTGTAGATTTTAATTTATATATTAGAATATAAAGTTTGTTGTTTTCTATTTCTAATACCGTTTAGATCATATTTCTAACTATGACAGTAAGGGAGACACATCAATTTCTAAGAGTTGATCCGAAATCGAACAAATTAGCCTTATTTCTATGAGTTGATTCGAAAACCGAACAAATAAAACTTTTTTAATCGATAAGGAATAAAGTATAAGAAAGCCCGATAAAATGTATATCGCGCTGCGTGATTCAAGCAGTTATCTCAGGGAAAAGTAGAAATTATATACGTGACACAGAGACAGTTAAACTTCAAACTTTCGATAAGAAAAGACTGGATGTAACTATCCATATACGAACTGTAAAAAATAAAGCAACTAAAGTTAAATCAGGTTATTACGATACGATAAAATGCAGCGCAACTCTGTCTTGATACACACTCGTTGCTTCAATCAAAATCATACATCGTTTTATGAATACTCTTCTGTTATTCCGAGTCCTCTCGGGGTATCCCCGACTTAGGTAAGTATTATTTCCTTGCATTCATAGCTCTTACGCACGAACACTTCAATCACAACATAATTTTAATAGTGAGTCAATAAAATACCCAAACATTATCTTCTTCTTTTGTTACACCCGAGATTGGCTATCAATAAACCAAATTCATCCCTACTTAAGAAATACACTACTTGAAGATATTGCCTTGAACTTCGAAATGCATGAAAAAACTTCATATCCTTGCATGTGTGAGTAAAACAACAATCAACACAGCTAAATAATCAATTATTGACTGAAATTATCTGAAGAGCCTCATTATCAAAGATGGATAGCAAACACGGAATATGACGATTTGCATAATGCTTGTGAAGAGGATGAACTCGCAAAGGTCGTGAACCTCACGCTATGATGTCACTACGGCGAGACACGTCGCGCGGTCTCACAATCTCCCATCAGGAGATAAGTCCCTCGGACACAATAATGATTGCAGCCTCTATACAGAATATAGGTATAGCAACATGCATAATGTGCACCAATCGAAAGTCATTGAAACACCGCGAGACCGACACAACCGCGGAATTATCTTGAAATAACAGGACTCTGCTTATAAGGCCGGACCTCGAACGACGGAGCAAGCGATAATAATTCTATAAAGTCAGTATTGCCTAAGTCGGTAACTTTCTTATATCACCAGACGGGCTGGGCTATAGGCTGTAGGTACGGATAATATATACCTATTTGCTGCAGTACCCACCTATATAACAAGTATGCTTTATTTTAAGCGCTGCATACAATGGGGCAAACCATAATATTCGAATTTATGTCCATATTGCAGCTTAAGAATTTTAAGACGTATTTAAAATTGACGTTTAGTACGTATAGACAAGGGCATATTTTATATTAATTTTCTAATGTGGTATTCTGAACGGCGCGGCGCCTTTTATCGATTATTTGAAGGCAACTTTGTAACAGTTAAAACCAAAAAGACTAACGTCTTAAGAAGTGCTTTTTGTGATGTTATTTGTCCTTTGTATGCTGCATAAAAGGAACTTCCTTGAAGCATTCCAAAATCTGTTTAATTTTGTCTTGGTAGCATTGATAGAAATAAAAATCATGCTCTTGTCTTATTTTTTTAAGGATAGTTTAGGGAAAATGTGGTATGGATCAAAGTGTGACTAGTTATGGCTGATCTAATCGAGACGCATTTTGTTACATTAACTCCACACAGGAGGCCCCGAAGAAAATAATTTCCTTCAAGGCCTATGTCATCTTTATAGATGCTGTGTGGATGGTCTATTTTAAAGAAAGGAAGGAAAGGAAGTTCTGGGAAGGAAATGGATTGGCAGACACATCCGCCGCCAAGTCCAGAACACACGTTCCCCAATAAAACCGGGCACTGCTAAGGCACAGGTAGCGAACCACTTAAGGTGACCTATGGCAAAGGTTGTCCAATAAAGGGTTCCCAAATTATTATTATTGAACCAATGATAGATGCCACGTCTCATAATATTGCTGCATAAGACGAAAAGCGTAATATATTCGAACCATTGAGTGTCAGTTGTAGGCTAAGCCGATAGAAGAAACCTTGTCAACCCTAAACCAAAAAAGATTTAATGAATGCAATCTTGTAACGAATCACTAAAACTATTCAGACGTTAACTAAAAAGTGATGTGGTGAACGTTAAACAAACACTGAACATCATGTGGAAGATAATATTTATACCAAACATTTAGCAAACTACTCGCCGATTATTCTCTTTGATTTAAATTATATTTATCAGTTGATTCAAACTGGGAAAATTAGATATTGTGTGAAGGAATACGTACCTATGTAGTTTCAATATCCTTTAGGAGATGTCATTATTATAAGAAATACGTAGTTTTGAGGTATATCAACAGATGTCAGTAAAGTATTATTATAGCAGACTGTCAACTGTCGCCCGTTCGCGTCTAATACCCGGACGGATATATCCGATGTTACCCGATCCGATAGTTGGGCACCTTCAGTGCCGAGATCCCTTGCTTCATAAATACATAGAGTCAAGTAAAACATTCACAGTAAACCGGCTGAAACGCCCGATGATCTAAGAAGTAAGTAAGTTCATTAGAGAAAACCACAGTACATCCCAGATTCTATAATCAAATATACAACTAAGTTTGGGTTTTAATTAAATTACAACAACATTCAGTTGATGTTTCCATTAAAACCAAACTCATGTATTTACTGACCGAGATCCTTCTTATTCAGTGAGCTTACCCTTCAATTTTCGCGAGCAAGCTTAGAATACAACGGTTTAAGCTATTTTCCAAGTATCAGACTTTTTTTTTTTTTACAGTGAATACCGCACAGGAATCTCAACTGCTCCCGTCTGGAGCCAGTGAGACTATGGCATCCCCAATTGGGGTATGTTGTGAGGCTGAAGGTAGTGGGGAGGGGAAGGAGGTGGGGAAGAGGAAGGTTGGGAAGTACCTGGCTATTTAGATCTGGTCACCAAACACGGCTAAAGCCATTTTCAAGCAACGTTTCAATTCTGAATGGTGGTCTTACACCAGGGCGATACTGATAGTATCTTCCACTCTGGAACGTGCCGCAAATATACTATATATTATTTTAAATGAATTAATTGTGAAATAACACAAATTATTCAAATAAAATTTATTTGCGCACGCCGGGTTCGAACCCGCGACCTCCGGATTGTGAGTCAAGAGTCTTAGCCACTGGACTACGGAGGTCATCAGACAAAGTATGGCAATTCCAAATGCAAAATAAGACGGTGCATCTTGGTTGATCCCTTATATTATTATTAACAGCTTAAACCGTGTGAACGACTGATAACAGAAGATTTATCAAGAATGAAAACCACAGCATCTAGAAAAGCAATTTTATCTTGCAAGTACTCGGAATACATACCGATCAATACTCCCGTAAATCTCACGCTCTGCTCAGATACCTCGCCATGGCAGATAAAGAGAACAAACCGATGTAGGCAGTCGACAGAAAACCTCGTACTTCTATTCTTCAGATCTGCGCCAACCTGTTATAACGGAAGACTACCGTAAGTGTTTGATTTGATTGACAAACACTAACGATTGGTAGCGGTAGGTACTGACTGCCGGTGACTGCTATCACGCGCCGTGGCCCGGTTCGGAAAAGCGTTACGCCTTTTGTCCCGACAAACATCACGATATATCTTACACACACAACACACAAGTGTCAAGTCATGAAAACGCTGGGATTTTTTTTATCGAATTAATTCAGTCAATAAGTATGAACGGTCGAATTTTCAAAAAGTTTTTCGAACTATGGAACACATGCCAGCAGTCCCATCTTACCCCATAAAAACCTCTACGTTTATCAATGAAACGTACGGACGTTTTCGGCGTTCGTCCTCTGCCTTATCACGCGTTGTTTGAAAACGAAAAAAATATGATACAAGAACGATTAACTTTATTTTTGGAATAACAAACGATATTTTACTACTGTCTCCTAAATTTTGGGGATATAATCTTATGAAATATGACTTAAGAGCGTATAACCAGCCAGCGGCCGAAAATCCACATTTCGTCGAAAGAGGTTCTTACGATCTTACAGGGCGGTTCCAATGAGAAAGATTAATTACTCTCCGTACCAGCATTTTAAAATTATAACTCAATATCGATTTTATTTCATTCCCAATTTGCTTTAATTTATACCTACTACATCCAAAAATGCTGAAAAACGTGTTGATAAAACTATTAAAATGATGTACTTTTTGTAATTATTTTTTGATCATAAGTATTTATCATTTTTCAATAATGTTTCAGCAAAATAAGAATGTAAAAAAAATTGAAATATATTAGTCTGTAAGTGCGCAAATAAATATACAAACGGCTCAATTTTCGTCAAGAAACACATGTACTTATATATTTTTTTATGATTTTATTTAAACTAAAATAAAAATTCTGTTACATACGTTTACCAGATAATGTATTTATTTATTTTACTGCTTGATTATATGATTTGAAATAGGTGTTGTATAATAAATGTACTTTTTTGAAAATTTAACAAATTCGCCAACGACCTAAATACTGATTTAAAAATGACATATTTCTGGTGTTCTCTGGTTATACGCTCTTAAGGTTATTACCATGATTATAATAGTTTTAGAAGAAAGTTTATATGAGATATAAGATGTTAAATTCTATAACTAAATAAAATATACTTAAACATAAAATAATTGGATGATTTCTTCAAATACAGCCAACTTATTTTGTGGCACCATTTTTAATTAAAATTAAATCTCAAACAAATGTGTGTTTTACTGACATTAAAAGTGGTTAAAACAAAGAAATCTTTTAATTTTAATTAATTGGATAATTTGTAGAGCGCCGTTTTTGAAAAATCACCTCAAGGGTGCTGATTACTATCCAGATTACCAATAAATTGTGCAGAGAAATATCGATAATTTTAAATATCATTATTGTTGGTGGCACAGGCAAATGTTTTGAAATTACTTTTAATATTCACATTTTCCATAGTAAAAAAGTTGTTTCAGATTGACTTATTGAATATTTGAGAACCCATTTAGGAGTATTTATACCGTAACAAGGATTCTGAATCTCTTCGTGATGATTATATCTCAGAACTCTGCAATTAATATTTTGAGCAGAGTCGTAAATTTTGAAATTTTGTGTAACTTCCGAGACAGCGTGTATAATGACTACGTATTGAAATACGTTATTATCAGAATTGGAAATCTTTTTAAAAACGTCGATAATTACACACATAAGACTAATTACACACATAAGACTTTATCGGTCATCTTGAGAATCCATACTCTCATTATTACAAACTGTAACAATTCATTTTTCATCTAATCGTTTTCAATTTTGCTGGTCTTTGTTTTCCACGTGAGATTATTTGTATAATTAAATAAAGATTTCGTTAAAAGAAGAACAGTCGGTAACGTAGATCTCTTCGCTCCAGATATTACAAGGATACTAAAATCTCTTCTAAGTTACGTAATTAATTGTAGTTTCTAAAGTAGGTGAGTTGTTGATCTCTGTGATGAGCAGTAGATTGTCAAAATATGTACCTATATGTAATTTGTGAGTACTCGGCGAAAAGGGACGAATTAAGTAAAGGAACAATACAAATAAATTGACTTCAATGCTTACTCGTAACTTTTTGCATCAGGTGATTAATAAATATTTAAAACGATTCAGAAGTACCTATGTATTTTTACAGATTTCTGCCAGCCGGGTGTATTGAAATGATAGTTATGAGATGAGGATAACATGACATTTTAAAAGTGATATAAAGTCATGAAAAGTGATAAAAACATTTTTTACTGGGTTATGTTAAGTTAGTTTTTCACTTTTGATGATTTTGATTTGATCACTTAATATATTCTTTTTTGACATTGTTTTGGTTTGTTAACAATTAAATTGAGTTTTATAAATTCAACAATTTTATCAGTAGGTACCTACAGTATGCATAGTACACAACGCAGAAATATAATCTTAAATCCAAATAAAATTGTAACAAAGAAAACTTATAAAAAAAACAAGAAAGAAATATTAAAACATAAATACATGTGTCATTTTTAGCCAAGAGATATTATGTACCATTTTATTATTCTCTGTTTATTTACTTATTTTTATTACTTGTTGAGTTAGTTTATCTACATTTGCGTATACACTAATATGCATAAAGTAAAATGTAATTTTATAAAATTACATTTCCACAGTAAGCATGACATCCCTTTTTAAGTACATTCATTCTTCAGACTTTCAGGCATTTCATCATACATCTTTAGTCCTCCATACATAAGGCAGTTCTGTTACTCTGAGTTCTCATACATGGCAATCTAACTCTATTCATGCTTCTAGTTTCGCCATTACGTATATCTCTATAAAAAATATTTTCATCTTTATGATATTCTGGCAGTTGGTTTTCATAACTTTATGCACAAAATGTAACATGTTAAACAGCAGTTTCTTTTTTATTGGAATACCATTTAGCTCTTCTCTCGCTTGCATACTTGCCTTTCCCCAGTAAACGAGTACAGCTCATAGCTCTGTTCCGTATAACTTCTAGTTTGTTCAAGTTTTCTCGATTGGCCAAATATAACATCGTAGAGCAGTAATCTAATTCTGAGATTAATAATTTATTTAAATCATGCCATATTGTAGGCGTGCAAAATAAACCTCTATATTACACAACGGGAGGTCCATGTGTTAACCGAACTCTTTATTATTATAAATTCTTTAAATTCATTTTTATGCAGTAGGCCTCATGCCGTGAAAATGTATAAATCCCACGTATAAGTATTTAATTTAAAATTATAGAGAAATAAACATGATTCGACATTCAACGAGAAATGTGTGATTATTCGTAAAGAATCATTGAATAATTATATTTCCAGAAGCAATACCTATACTTGAATAAAACACGCATCTGCCTACTGAATAACATAATATATGCAGGTGATGTGTCAACAGAGAACAAATTACCATGAATGATGGTATTTTTATATGCCCATATTTCAACGCGAAATGTTAATCCCACGTCAAGTTATGGCCACTTTAGTGATATGGTGATACAATCTTCTGCCCTGAGCTCAGAGGCCGCAGGTTCAAAACCCGGGGAAGTGCGAAAAAGATTATTTTTTAAATTGGTGTGGTTATTTAGATGTAATAAAACACAGTGGAGATAAATAACTTATTTGCGCTTCAAAAGTGTAAGAAGGCACCGTTAGTGAGAGATGCACATTCATAATGACCGGTTAGTAGCGGAATGACAAATGCGTCAGGTTCGCACTGGGGCGTCGTTGGTTCAAGTCCTCCATTTTCACACAAGCAATATATAACGCTTGTAATGATAGCAGTTGGAGTTTTTCAAATATCGTTAGGTTATTCGTAACCCTAATTTGGGAGACGAACAATCCCTGCCATAGGTTGTAACCCCCCCTACCATCCCAAGTAGTTTAAGAGACCTCTCCAGCCGGACTCTCCCGAGCCACCAGCTTGTTACACAGTGGGAGGGATGGATTCACACGTACGTCATTCCTGGACTCATTGATACCCTCTCCTCATATCTTATGATTGCTACCTATGATTCTATTTATTTTTTTAGAGTTTAATAGAATCATACAAATATTTCGTCTCAAAGCGGTCTAACCACAGTTTTAAAATGGCCTTGTAAGCTGAAACCGTTGTCACGATAATAAAAAAAACTAAAATACTTGCAGAAGTTAATAAAAACATTATCAAATTTGATTTTAAATAAATTTAACAAAAATAAATATAGTTTTAAGAATTAAACACCAAACCATTAATAAAGTAAGGTACACCGCTCTACTCGTTCACAGTTTCTTCTGCCTTTAGTGTCGGTTAAAAAAAGCATTAACTTTTAATACACATTATTTTGATTACTGATTTTTCGGGTTGTCATGTTTCTTCCTTAGCCACTTTTAGCCCCTTTTTAAGCGATAAAAAAAGAATCCTGTTTTGATTCGTTTAAGACACGGATATGTTTAATTTAGATACGCAATTAATTTCAGCAAGTTTAAGTTCAAAGCCATAATAATGTACCATAGTGTGTTAGCGCAATTAATACTAACTTTACTGAAGTCTTGTCCAATTATAAAATTAAAATTGATGGGCGGGTAATACAACACTCTTCGTAATAGTTTATTAATAAATAACTTAACGATTTATTGCGAAATTGTAAAGGAAATCTGTTTTAATTGAAACCGCTCAAGTAAGAAGATAATAAGAACCTAATCTTCTTTACCACTCGGACCCAGAAGCTTGTTTTCACGATAATATGACATTACTAGACATATATATGATGTATGGAGCGTATTAATAAAATGCGTGACTTATTTAATATTAAGTTCTACAAATAACAGCATGTAACTACCTAATGTGAACTAAACCAGGCAATTTGACTGTCCTAAAACGGGAAATCTCCTAGTTGGACAGTCAAAGTTTTCTCATAATGTATACGAGTATGTATTTTTCTTCAAATAAATCAAATAAATAAATTAATATATAAAAATT
The DNA here is from genome assembly GCA_917563855.2 of Limnephilus lunatus. NCBI lineage: Eukaryota > Metazoa > Arthropoda > Insecta > Trichoptera > Limnephilidae > Limnephilus > Limnephilus lunatus. Next base: position 28,715,734 of record OU830592.1, on the reverse strand, counting down.
AATGTTTCTTTGTTTGTTCCTTATGTAAACCATTTGGTGATTTAGTGTGCGCAAGCTTGCGATTATTTCTATTTAAAATTGAGCTCTGGCGTTATGAAATCATTTCATATACTATTCATCCGATTGCCATGAAACTTTGGTGAGTTGTTGTGTGCTCGTCTGCGAAGGTATCTAAATGCACTGGTAAACTCTGTCGTTTGCAATAGTTAGCGGGACGAGTGGAAGCGGAATGGGGAGGGGAAGGGCGAGGAACGTGGGGAGGGGTAACGCGGGAGAGGAAGAGGAGGCGAAAGGGGAACGGGGACGAAAGGGAAAGGTCACGCAGGAAGAAACAATACCTTTATTGTGCCATTGCAACCCATGGCGGGAACTCGCTAGTGATAATAAATTTGATATAGGTATATTTTGGTAGAAAGCAGTCCACTTTGTGGTTTGACATATTAACATATTTTGATAAAAAAATTTTAATCTTCACAATATTTTAATAAAACTTTCTGACATCAGATTGTACAATCATTTAAGTTCAGTAGGTAGCCATCTTGGTGATAAATTAATACTTTCGACTGTGGGATAGAAATAAACATTCCTTAGTCGAAGCAGTAATAGATATACATTTATAACGAAAACTAAAATTTTGTGTGTTGGCGTCTTACAATATTACCAAATAGGCAATCTTCTTCGGTTTGACCTGACTACGTCGAAATAAATCCGCGATAAGTTTTGCAATTAAGGAAAGCGATTTTTTATTTCGTAATAGATATTCATTTACGGAATGCAATGGCCTAATTTAAATTAAACGAAAATCTAAAATACTAAAAATAATTTTAAAGACTATCTATATTTTCCACATTGTTCGATGAAAAGTTGAAAATGAAGGTCTGAAGGCGCCGCATCCGCGCTCATAAGGAAGAAGATGGAGAGATATGTAATTACCTAATTACGAATGTTAGAGGAGCGCGCTAATATTTAAAGCGATAAAAGCGAAGTGAAAATTGTGAAAATGTTTAATAAAACACGACTCGTTTAAATAGAGCAAAAATCTCGCGGAAGGCCTCTTAAGTATCATTTAAAGATACACTGTGAGTTTTTTCACAACTATAAATTGTAAAATAATGAAACAAACGTGTTTATAATAATTTTCGGAGCAAAATTTGCGATTTTATTCTATCGAGGGAGTTTCATATAATTTGCGTTTCAACGTGGAACGCGTCTAGATATTATCTTCAAAAATAACATATATTTTTTGAAGGGGTTAAGAGGTCGGTATTCGAATTTCTACCGATTTCTTGCAAACCTCCCTTAAACATTTGAAGTTTTTAAGCTCTTAAAAAAATATATGTTATTCTTGAAGATAATATCTAGACATTAGTCGTGCCGGAACGCAAATTATATAAAATTCCCTCGATAGAAAAAAATCGCAAAGTATGCTCCAAAAATGATTATAAACACGTTTGTTTCAGTTATTTTACAAGTTATATGTATGAAAAAATTTACAGCGTTTCTTTAAATGCTTTTTAAGACAATTATCGCGAGATTTTTGCTCTATTTTAAACGAGTCGTGTTTTATTAAAGATTTTCATGATTTTTGCATCGATTTTATCGTTGTAAATGTTAGCGCGCTCTTCTAACATTCGTAATTTCATATCTCTCCGTCTTCTTCTTTTTGGGGCCGGGAACGGAGCCTTAAGACATTATGTGAGAAATCGAGGGAGATATGTAAGAAATCGATGGAAATTCGAGCAGCGGCGCGCGGCGGCTTAAAGAAATTTGAATCATTATTTGTATTTGGATTCGGACTAAACAGTTAGAGTAAATCTTGTATGAATCCATCCTTCCCACTACGATGGGTCGAGAGAGTCCGGCTGGAGAGGTAAAAGGTCTCCTAATCCAGTCGGCCACGCAGTAGGAGGGCAAACATATGTGCCGCCAAGACATAGACAAACCTCACCCTATGAACCCTCACACCAAACGTAGCGAACCACTTGGCGTAACCTATGGCAGGGTGTTTGTTATCCTCCCACAGATTGTGCGCGTTTCGAAAAAAATCGCTGTGGCTAGTTCATCGGAACACCTTCCATTGCAATATCTATAAAAAGAGACACACCTCTCGCTTGTGTTAGATTTATTGCATGGAATCTATTAGACGAATTATTCACCGAAAAGCGAAGATTTTTATATTCAGAAATTTACAATCAAATTTCATTACAAAATTTATAAAACGCAACATCTGTCCACCTTTTGTCCAACAGTTGCAAACAGCCCAAAGCTAGTCGAATATCCCGTTGAGTGGTTGTATGTATCTAGAAGCTGCATACTAGAGGTGGCTACCAAATTCTACAGTAATGGGCAGGAAAGATTTACACAGGGTCAGCAATTGTCTACTATTATAGTATCTGCAAGTTTTGTAGAGGTACAGAACGCTCGGGCAATAACGCATTTATAAAACGTGTAGATACATAAATTGAACGCGGCTCAACGGGACTTCAACATGTCTACGAGCATTCAATAAGCCCTACAGAAACCACCGCAGCAAAATTAACTGTGTAAAAGTAGTTAAGTGGTAGTTAATGTGGTGTCCAAGGATTCTAACGTCCGTGGGCATTTAATTTCTTGTCTGGGCTGTCAATAGGCATCTCGGTTGAACGTTGAACGTCGAGCACATCGCGTCGTGTCTCAGGTATATCTTATAGTGAGGATGTAGGGAGACCAAGTCGTGATGGGAACCCGGTGCCGGTCAGGATGTAACATTTCGTGGACCATCTTCAACCGGGAAGGTATTTAATAAACCATACGCCATGCTCGCGAATTGTGAAAGCTCAGACAACGGTATCAGATGGATTCGCGGCGCAGTGGGACATTGTACGAGAAGTTCTACGAGAATGTAAGAACCTACTTCAATGTAAGTATGTATTTTAAATGTGCAAGTACCTACTACTTAACTTTAAAAATGTGGTATTCAATTTCAGAATATCATTTGGGCCCTGTTTCACCGGTGCTCTCACCTGGTGTCCGCTTGGTGTCATCACAAACACCACATCAGCCAGTAAAATGTAAAGCGCAGTATTGCTGGTTAACTCGCTCCACACCACGGTAGCCCAAATAGTTATGCTACTGTATTATCCCGATGAGATAGGGCCCTTTGCGTGTTTGCTCCAAAGCCGGGAAAAAGACCCTCGAACGGTACCATGGAATTTACACAGCTCTATCTGAATAATCCATGATAATGAACTAGTTGGGAATATGAATAGGAGATGAACTAAACTTATAAAGTTGCTCTACTGAGTTATCAAAAGCCTTAACGATGTTTTGTAAATAGTCAATTTAACTAAATCTCACAGCACCGCTATAATGTTCGACATGCTAAAATAATAAAAATTAGATATTAATATATATTGTAATATTATTATTTTTTATTATAAAATCATTAATTTTATTCGAATTCATCAATTATTTGCTTTCTTCGGATTCTGACTGATCGATCAACGATAAATAAACAGTGTACAAAAATGACGGTTCATGTTATTATAGTGCCATTTATGTAAATGTTTGTTGATGATGCATGAGTGGGTAGCATATTTGGATACGGATCCAGAGGTTAAAGGTTCAATAAGTTTGATTGCGGGAAGGTAAAAGCAATTAAATGGGAGTTATTGCGAATCGCAGATCTCCAACGGTAAAATTACCAAATGTATATTATAATGCCCTGTGGTTAGGTTTAGTTAAACCGTTATCATACAATTCAAATTCTCATTAAAATATTTTATATAATTATGAACAGGAAATAATACGAACGTAAAATTACATTTATTGAGACAAGGAAATAATCTCTCTTTTCCGCTGGCTATATGAATTGTGTATTCTTATGGATGTTAAAAATGCCGTAAATCATATTTTTGGTAAGAGGTACAAACGAGGTATGTAAAGTAGGAACTTATCTTAAATAATACTGGTTCTTCCTAATGTGAATGTTGACTTTAGGTCCAATTTAAACAAGTTGAAATATTGTGTCCAGAATCAGAATATCAAAATATAGAATTTTATTTGGGCTTCCGAGCTATTGGCAATTAAAGTTAAATTCCTAATGTAACAAAAAAGTCAGAATTGAATGTTTCACAAAACTTAATTGGTATTCTCATATACAAAACAGATCAACGTTATACTTTAATGGTAGGTATCTATCGTTGTGAAATTGTACAAACTTTTAAATATTTGTTTTTAATCTATCATCATAATTGGCTTTAATCAAACAATTCCACGCTAATTCGATTACGTCAGTTTAGACACGCCATTTAAAAAAAAAACACGCATAAAATATGTATACATAAGCACTATTATTGTGATCCACGGGCATTGATGTATTCACATATTAATACATAAGTGTCCATTAACAAAGTATTCAAAACCAAAAAGTAGAGGTATAAATAAACACAAAGTTAATTTTTTATGATGAGATGGTTAAAGAAATGGCTTTTTAAAACGGTTTATAAATTCACTTAAAACACACACTTATGTAGTTTTGACAAATCTTTATCATTCAATTAAAAAAAGTTACGATAGAGTTCGATTTGACAAAATTATTACCGCTCAATCAGAGGTATTTTCAATAATAAATAAACATATTTTTATACAAGCAGGGGTCATGGTAATCACATTTGCTACATTCACATAGCATCAGGTATTAAATTATACATAGTCAATTTGGGAGGTTTAATTATAACTTATAACTAAAATAAATCATATTATAGGTTTTGGTTTATAACATTTTGATATTGCTTTTACCAAACCAATTTATTAATTAAAAAGCTCTCACAATACACAAGTGTTATACTTTGTTAAGTAGTGATTACAGATCGATAACCACCAGCGAAGTGAATTAATGTAATTTCTATTCTAATTTCGTATCAATTCAATCAATTGAGATTCAATTATTATTTCCCGAAGTAGGCATTCTAGTTACTGAGCAATCGTCACGGTTTCAGGCAGTGACATGCAATCGATTTGCTATTCACCTTTCTCGGGTTCAATTTCTTTCTTTTGTAGTTCGTGATGGTCAACAAAGAGCCACTTGTTCACCGCGGTTCGTGACAGGGGTACCGAGGCACGGGGCAGACGAAAAATAAAAGTACTTGACAAAACGTTCGGAAAAATAACAGAATCACTGTTACGTAATTGAATAGTTTTCGTGATTTTGATGCCACATTTCTCTTATAATATAGATTTAAATGGGAAGTTTGAATGATATTACGTGGTATTATAGTGAACATGTGCAAACAGAAATGAAAATACGTGGTTCGGATGATACATTAATTTAACAGGTCATTTGTGAATCAATTGATTTTTTTGGTGGTGTTCTGTGTTCGAGTGAATGTGATTTTATCTAAGAAAGAAACCACACGATTGTCTATTGATTATTATTTATTGGTATAGAATGGAATGGAATCGACTTCAATATCATTTGATAACCGCTAGAATTCCGTACACAATATTCAATTACCGCAGACCGGCATTTCGCCAGTATTTTTGGTCATCTCGAATAAACGAGAGTCCACTTTCCTACGTGACCAAATGATAAGATCATCACAAGCGTGCTAGATAAAGTTATAGTAAAGTGATTCAAACACCTACGTAAAATTACGTGGGTTTTACCATATTTCAGCATATATTTTATAAGTGTTTCTTAGGACATAATAACTGTGAAGTCATATGTTTGTAAGATTTGTAAAATTCAGCAATCTATCAACAGTCATAAAATCTTGACTTTTCAAAATCAAACGTTTAAGCAATAACTCTACTGTAACCTATAACCGATACCAAAATTCAAAGAAAATCATATTGGAGGACTGTTCAGATTTAGGGTAAAAATACATGTGGAGCCGTTTTTTTCAGCTTTGAAAATACTTTTAGGTGACTGTCATGGAATCAATCGCATTATTGAATATCTCTTTTGATTGCGGCTTTACTTTGTTACGGCCAAAAACATCATGTAAAGTGTCTTCTGATTGTATCCATGATAAAGATTGATCGCAATTAGGCAGTGGTATGTTTAAGTTTAATAAGCGGATACTAACTTTATGGTAATTTATTTTTGGGGTGTTTTGCCGTATGGCACTTACTTCTTCTTTAGCCAACGTTTCAGACAGCGTTACAGTGTCCTTCATTAGGACAGATTTATCAAAAAAGTCAAATATGCCACGATGATTGACATTGTAACGCACGCTGTACGAAACTTTGGCTAAAGAAGATTTATGATATTTCACAATTTATTCATTAATAATAATATATAGTATATTTGCGGCACGTTCCAGAGTAATAGATACTATCAGTATCAGTATCGCTCTGGTGTAAGACCACATTAGCCATGTTTTTTGCCAGATTTGAATATAGAATAGCCAGGTTCCTCCCCACCTTCCTCTTCCACACCTCCATCCCCCCTCACTTCCTTCAGCCTCACAACATACCCCAATCGGGGATGCCAAAGTCTAACTGGCCCCAGACGGAAGCAGTTAGGACTCTTGTACGGTATTCACATTCAAAACAATACGGCATAAAACCCCAATAATAAATCACTACAACACTTTTGGCTTTTATCGGATAATAACTTTCTGATTATTTCTTTGGTCCAAAATGATTTTATGGTGTCTATATTGGCTACATTTACGAGTATATAGATTGTTTTCGTGAAAATGCTTAAATGTAGGTATGTAGATAATAATAATACTTTATTCCAGAATGTGTGCAGGATACATTCTATATTTCTAAATTACAAAATAAATTAAGCAAATAATAAGATTAGGTAAAAAGTAAATAACAAAATATACATAAGTAAATAAAAATAATCAAAAACGAATAAGCGTGAAAAATACAAGAAATGATTCAGAAAAAATATTAAACACCAAAATGAATAGCAGATATTTTTACGTTTTGAAGCGTTTTTATTAGTTGTTCAAAATGGAAAGAGAACAAAAAACCGTGTCAAAATGCTAACTACTTGTGATTTGTGATGTCAAAAATATTTGTGAAACTCGCTGCTTATTTGACCACAACTGCATCAAATGCATTCGATGTGCATTTAGAGGCAGTGTAGGGTAAATCGTGGAGCGGTCTTGGCGGCCCCGTGGACCACGGCTGTGGTCAGGTCGTGATGCACGGAGGCCAGGGTTCGATTCCCGAACGGGACGCATGTTTATGGAGGTCCATAAACATGTCTCCTACCACAAAGATGTATCTGTACTGTACATATACCATATACATATTAAAAAGGCAGTGAAACTGTAACCGGCATGCCAATATTAAATGTTGATATGAATCTTTATTTGGCAGCTATAAATAATTTGATAAAAATTTCGAACAGAACTTATGAAGTAATGATTACAGAGTTACAGATTACAGAGTGTTTTTAATATTAGTATAGTGGTAATCAAGGAAGTTCGCAATGTTTAAGTTTAAAAATGTCGATTAAATAATACATTATGAAAATGCCTTGCAAAATCATTACCTACGGTCAGGTTGTTTATAGTTTAGTATGCGTTGATGTTAATGTAACCATGGATATAGAATATACTAGATGTGACCTTTGCTAATCAGAAATCAAATGTAGCCTACTAGCCTATTTTTCAAGTTTTTCATCAGCGGTCCTCAGACACCGGATCAAACCATAAATTGTATTTATCACAAAAATACAGAAATATTGACATTACAGTTTTAAAAAAATATATATTTCGGCCTTTATGAATAAGAATTTTTAAAATTTTTATGCACAGACGCAAGACAAAACTTCAAAATACGGAGATGGGATTGGATTCCCAATTTGGTGTAGGGTGGGGGGTATGTTGTGAGGCAAAATATAAAAATAACCGATTTAAAAATAAGTATTAAGTATGGCATATGGACACAGGAAGGAAGAATATAGATACATTGTTGCAACCTAACAAAGAGTAACGCTTTTGTTATGTTTTCTTCTAGATATTGGACTATTTCTTCTCATAATATTTTAACATGCTGACAAAAAAAAACTTGACCTAATTTATAATTCATACACAAAACCATGTAGGTACAATGTAGAACTTAGAATCCCTTAGAACGGGGTAACCTAATAAGGTCCCATTCTTTTTAACTTTTATAAAAAATTAAAATTAACTGGAAATGGAAAAAGAATGGAGGGGGTTGGAAAGCTCAACGTGATTCAGATCACTACTCAGGTCACCAAATACGCCCTTAACTAATCAAGCAACCTTTTTTTGATTCTGAATGACGATATTCATCAGGGCGATAATTGGTGTATCAACTATCTACCACTCTTCATTGATTGTAACGAGTTTGAATACTTTAATGTCTTCATATTATAATACTTTTTTAGATCCAAATAATCTAATTTATTCCAATGGTAAGTAATAAGTAATAACATTAAAATACAAATGATAGACGGCTATTTTACGGTTTCGCACCTTTCACTACCATTATTTTTTTGCGTACAGTTCATTAAAGTATAAACACGATCACCTTGACGCACCTCCCACGCTACACTAGTTTACTGTGGAAGCCGCCTAAAGCTATCTGGCCGGAATACGATTCAGATTCGGAATTTTTACCATTCTTTGATACAGCATAGCCTTACCAATATGGAATTGAAGCATATTTATAAATGTATGTACAGGCTTCTTCCAAATTATAAATTCTTCAAATAGAATCTTTTTATTATTTTTAAGTCAGTAATACGATATTATTTGATAGGAGTATTTTGGTTCTAAAAAGCTTTACCGATGAACCATCTTATATAGTGGATTCAGACGTTTCAATTTTAGTTGATCAACTTTTATTGAAAGGCAAATTTTGTATGAAAAAACTTATTCAAGTTTGTTTGTTTGTTTTTTTTTTTATTGTTTTCAAGATACAATCCCGTTAAACCGCAATAAAGCAGTTTGTCAACAGGATGTTAATGTTCAATTACAATTTAAACATACATACATATTATTATTACTACAACTATACAAATTGTCACAATTAACACACATTAATTAATATAAACAATCTCTATTTAGTAACCATTGTTTCAGCATATATCTTAATCTATTTGTAGAGTCGCAATTTTTTATATTAATTGGTAACATGTTAAATATTTTTGGCACGTTAAATTCCAAGGTTCGCCGTCCGTAGTTATTATTATATTTTGGAACAAGCATTCCTTCATTCTTTGTGAACCTTATTATGCTCATGTTCCACTTTCTTCTTATAATCAGACTCAGATACATGCTGAATCAATATTTTATACCATAATAAGGCCTGCACCGGTAATATTGAAAGAAGGTTTACACAGTTAATCAACTAAAGTTAAATTATTTAAACCCGCTAATACGTAGTATTATTTAATAAACTATTATTCTCATCTACCTCTTAAGATATGTTGGAAAGAACTTCAAATTCTCGTTAAAACAGTAAATATGTTTTTTGGTTTATATTTACTGTTATACGTTTATTATGGTTCCATGCCAACACAGAATGAAACCAACTCAGAAAGGTCATTAAAAGCTATGAAAAGATATTTTTAAAATAGCCAGTAACCCTAACCTAACTTAACCTATTTAACCAATTTAAAAAAAAAATTATCATCACTCTTAATGACCTTTCTGAGGTGGTTCTGAGTTGGTTTCATTCTGAGTTGGCCGGTAACCGTTTAATATCACCCCTGCACGGAAGATGCTCCGAGGAACTGGCGTTATTGAACCCTTCGGCATCAGTTCATAGTCGGCAAACAATTTGTCCCCGGTTGACATGTGTCACACGAGAACGGGTCGTTTCTACGGCTCGGTCTTGAGTCCAACAGCTCGGCTGTCTCTGCAGGACCCTTGTTCACTCCTTCCTCTCCTCAAAAAGATCCTCCACACAACATATCTAAAGATGACTTAGGTCCCGAGGTAAATTATTTTCCTCAGGGCCAGGGGTGATGTCAATGTTAAAAAATCTTATGATTTCTTATATCTCACAAAGCAGAGAGAAATGTGAAGACCAAGAAAAAACGATTACAGGGTCTGTTGTTAAATTCGTCTACACCCAACTGAAAAGAAAATCTGAACATTAATAAAAAAAGTAAGCATGGAAAAACCTAAACGAAATTTTTGAATTTTTTTATCTATTTTGCCAGGTGTTCTAACTACGACTTCTGATCTCAGATTCATGGATCTTACCGCTGTCCCATAGAGGTCGTCGCACCAGAGAACCTTCCGCTAAGAGCTCCGTTGTAACCGCGCTCTTTCCCTTATATAATTTTTTGATAAAAAGGGAGATATTACAGCGAAACTATCAGCGTTTTTCAACGTCCATATCTGCGCTGAATATCGACGAGGGGTAATTAATGAAATGTAGCTTAGGTTCATAAATTCGGTGTGATTTCAAGCAGTTTAGTCAGGGGAGCTTATCAAAATGCACTTCACCGATAAGTGCATACCCGATACACTCCCAGACTCCCAGCCAACGTGACACGGTTAGATTAACCTGACTACCTTGCTCACCAAGCACCAACCACACACGTGGAATGACCCGCTTAGATAAGGTAACTAGGTAAGCAGTCAATTATTATAAAAATATAACTTTATTGTGGTATCTTTCAATGTCATTTCTCTTTTAAATGTTTGTGGGACAAGGTTTCCTAGCATTATAATTTTTTAGGGACCTAAATTCTTAATCCTCTGAAGACTCCGCAATTTTCTGGTGATGAAGGGAACCTTAGAAACCTTATCAATAGAAAACGGTTTGCCTTAAATTCCCATTTTTTCCGATTTGGGTACACGAAGTAAGGCCATCTATTTCACTAAAATAATAAAATAAGAATAATTACAATATGTGTTTATTTCAGCTGAACAAAGCGTTGAGTGCAATACTCTGTCTGCTATATAAAAGCTTGGAGGGCGCGCCCTGCCACTGGGCGACGGCCTGGACAATATGGACAATAATGTTTTCCGATTTCCGGTAGCGCTGACTCCTAGCTTACCCTGTGGCGCATCAAAGCAGCGAACCATGCATATTTCCCTCTGCTAACATATGCGAGGCGCTGTATCGCCAAGGGAGGCCGAACAGCACCCTGTTATGCGTTGTTTACTCGTATTATAAAACTCGGCATTATGTTTGTATATTTTTCTGATAAATGTCATCATTGTTAATTATTCACGTGGCTCGCATGATTTTGATATTGATGTGTACTAGAAGGGGTGAAAATACAACACCATATAGAACGAAATGACATGTAGAATGCTCAGTGGTATAATAAATAACGGAAAATAAACTACTTTCAAGATATTTTCAAGATATATTAAAAAATCCAGTCATTAAAAAATGCCAACTTTGACAGATGTACTAAATACCAAAACCAGGAAAGAAAACTTATGTTTAAGAATGACAGATACTCATTATTATTTAACAACATTAAATGGCAGCTATAAATATTATTTTGACCATGGAACTGCATTAATTAGATAAAACTGCATTTCAACTGTCTATATAACAATATGCATGATTATTAAATACCTACCTACTACCTACTTACTTAACTATATACTGCATTTTCCGTTGCATAACGGGTCGACAAAATTGACTTTTAAGTCAGGAGTTTGCGGTTTAGACGGCTGTAGATGGTTTTGTTTAGATGCAGTGTATATCGAATGCAAAATACATTGAATCACGATTCGCAACTTGAAAAAATAAATATTCAGAATATAAATATAGGTATACCTTCATACTATCATTATCGCTTATATTTTTAAAATATGGCAATCCAAGTTTTTAAAAATATAATTAAATAAAAATAATAATAAAGATAAACGAAAAATTAAAAAAAAAAAACTTTAAAAAATCGTACAAAAAATTTTGCCAGGCTGCTGGTCGGCATACAAAGAAATTCTTAAACGGAATGATCTGGACTATAGTTATTCATTAGTTTCATTCGTGTACTCATTTACTATTTACAATTTTTTACCCAATTTTGCCGGCAAACTTGCCAGGCCGCCGGTTGGCAGCCCTGCTTTTTTATCATTTTCTAATCGACCTTTATCATATGAAACCATTCCCGTTCGTGTACTCGATGACGTAATTTTTTCGAAAAAATCGCTGACTATTTCCGTGGCAGCGCGGCTCCTGCCAAGAGGTGCATCGCCAGACCAGCTTTTTAAAGGTTTTCTAATAATAATAATAATAATAATTGGATAATTTATAGAGCGCCGTTTTTGTGAAAAATCAAGTGTCCATTATCACTAAAAAGTAGTTTCATCCGTGTACTCGATGAAGTAAGGTTTACCTATGTCGTCTCCTGGTCTACTAGGATATACCTGCGTCGAGACAGGCATTAAAGTCATAACTACGTTGACTAACCATGAAAACCTTCTAGGCGTATTTTTTAATCAAAATACTAATTTCACTACCCGGCTTTGCCTGAGTTTAATAGAAAATCTTTTCACATTCTAAATTGAAAACATATAAAACAAGGTATTGTCTTATTTTTTTAGAGGTAAATTAAAAATTCATATCGCTATAGTACAATTTGGAAATGGTGTTGTGGATTGAAAACATGTGCGTTGACAAAGAAATTACAGAGAAAACTCAGTAACTTTCATGACGTCAGAGATAACTGACTGAGCGATTTCTGCTTTGTTGTAAGTGACGGCCAAATCCCATTGGATCGCGGGTTCAAATGCTTCATGTGCAAGTAAAGTTTATTTGTGTTATTTCACAATTTACCAATTTAAGTTTTGTAGTATATTGGCGGGACATTTCAGAGTGGTAAATATTTTCAATATCGCCCGAATGAAAAACATTTTTAAAAATTTCGTATCGAAATGTTGGTTACTAGAAATTGCTTAAGCCGTGTTTGGTGATCAGATCTGATTGGCAAGGTACTTCTCTACTTCCCTCTTCCTCAACTATTTCCCCTTTCCACTACCTTTAGCCTCACAACATAGACTAATTGGGAGTGCCATAGTCTCACTGGCTCTTGGCGGACGAGATAGTCTACAGACATTTTTTTATATAAAATAAATAGCTTTTTATGTGACTTTTTATGAATTTCTTTCTTACTTTTTCATGACTGTACCTATTATCTTACTTTTATAGTACGCCAACGCATATTTTGATCAATAAAAAAAACTAAAATAAATAAATAAATTTGTTGCATTACTAATAAATAAATAAGTAGGTACAACATTACATAACGTAATAATAATATGTTATGATATATCTGTGGTAGCACGCGCTTTACTCGCTTTACGATGTCAAACGCACGTAGAATGTTAATGATATGAGCTTTGTATCGGCTATAAATCAGCAATTTAATGCCAATTAACTGTAACAAGCAGTTTGCTAATAATTGGCCTATTGGGAGTGCAGGCTAGAGACTTCATCTTGGACAATATTAATGTCGAGAAAAGTGTGATGAATCGAAGCTATCAGCGTATGTAATGTCTGTATTAAAGTACTGCCCTCGATTTGCTCGATAAACAGAGTTATAGGAACCACTTAACTGAAATAAATATCATTACGTATTATATTCTAGCATAATAAAATTAATATAATAATCAATTTATATAAAGAAGAAATATGCTCTGGCTAACACTTACATTTTCACTATGCCTATAAGGAATTTGTGTAACTTCCCTAAATTCTGTGCTGCCAGAATATACAATCATTGAAAAAAAAAAATTATTGGCTGTGGAAAGTTCATTCCTTTTCATCCGGTATTTCCATATCACGTTGTCACAGTTACGACTGTTTTGACCAGCAATTTTACATTCTTCATTTTTGTTTTAAAAAAAATAGTTTTGAAAAATGTACCTACCTGTAGGTATATCCTTACGTTTAACAGAATTTTTAGAATCTACACCTTTCTGCGGTTCCCCAAATCTAGAATAATATGCCCAAAGATATTAAAATATAAGTATTTGAATATCTCTGAATATACCCCTTCCGATATTGAATGTCTGTGGCGGGTGGCGTTTATTTGATTTTATACAAATCAACAGTTTTATTCCGAGATTGCTAAAATTTGGCACACTTGACCTTCAAAATACATAGATACATGAGAGAAAGGTCACATCTGATCACTGCCTACATCTGATTTCGAAAAGTGTGTGTAAATAATATCTACCATAAATTCCGGGCAACGCCGGGGACTTTCGTTAGTATAGTAGGTATAATATATTGTGTAAAACAGTTTTTCGAACATTAGAATAAGATTTTATGGAAGTAGAAGTCCAGTAGATAGTTTCCAAACTATTACACGAAAACAAAAAGAGGTGACTTTTAATAATGGCATAAAAATCGGTAAAATGTGAGAGAGCGAGCTTTCACGGTACTATAATACTCTATATACTATAAATTGCACTGAAATAATATATAATAAAATATATCTAATAACTGTATCTTAATCATTTGTATTCCCATATTATTGGTTTTAAATTTATCCAAAACAAAAACTCATAACATTCCGCTATTATTATTTGGAAATGCAAATGTGTTTTTTATTGATGAAAGATTGACTTCCGATCATAAAAGGTAAATAATAATATTAGGTCCTTACATATGAAATTGGCGTTTTGTATGGGAGGAACACTGTATGGGAGCTTATGGGAGTTTTGTATGGGTGCTTTTTCACCTTCCCAATTTGCTTCAAGTGGTTTAAAACAGTTTTATAACTAACACCGCAGCCTGCAGCTTACTCGGACGTGGTTTGCGATGGATCCACTTCCACAATAGCCTTCAATTCTTCATTGTCAACTTTGATCTCGGGCCGTCACCGAGGCTTGTTCTGCAGGTCTAAATTTCCAGAACAAAAACGTTGGAACCAAAAACGCACCGTGTTTTCTTTTGCGGCACCGTCGCCATGCACATCATTAATCCTTCGAGCCGTTTCTGCAGCACTGGTGCCACGGTGGAACTCGTACTCGTAAATAACGCAATATTTCAAGTTTTCCATTTTGAAAACTAAGTGACGCAAAGAAAAAAAACAATAAAGAAAAAAACTAATTAAATATAATTTTCGAAACACAAATACATGAGTAAATAGCTGAATAAATTTGAATTTGGAATTCCTAACCAAAGAGAAGATATTTGAGATCAAAGTTGCCAGTATGGCCAGTAACGCCAATTTCATATGTAAGGACCCAATATTATCGATTGGCGAGTATTAAATGGAGCAGTTGTTTTACAGAATTTACACAACTCATCAAATTCTAGAGTTAATTTTCAAGTTATTTAAAAGTTCTATTCAAATTCTGTTAATATTTCAGCTCCGTGAAACATCATACCCTCATAAAAAAATAATATGAGAACCAAACAATATGGTGTCTTGTCTTGTCTATTTGATGGTTAATTATAGGTATATTTTAAAACTACAAAGTTCAGGTTGAAGATGCAAATTCAGGTGCAAATATCATGACGTCGGAGCTCAAGTCATAGTTTTTTTAGTAAGACATGCGAAACTGATTTTCTGCTATATACATTTATTTACTTATTTGTAAGAAACAAATAGTTTTATACATAGAATACTAAATATACACTTTGATTTGAAGCTAAGCCAAATAAGTTTCTTATGTTTACGTTGCTTAGAGATGGAGTTTTATTGTGTCTTAAAAATAATTGTAGGTAAGGGAGGGAGAGGAAGAGGATTATAGGATTAGGATAGGAGATGCTCCAGATACTTTCCATAACATTCCGCTATTATTATTCCATACTCACGTATTAATTTGCGATTTTTCGCACTCCTGTTGTTCGATATTTCTGAAGGTTAGTGCTAAGAATGGTAAATTGTGAAATTTTGTTTATATTGTGCTCATACGGGAATTGTGGATTTTTTTTAAATTATGGTTCTACTTGCCGGAAAAAGAAATTTGTTTGTGGTGTTGATCTACGTATTTCACGGGAGGATTTTTAATATTTTACCATCGTTCAATTTCTTCTGGCTACCTGCCTAAGATTTTTCATCATTGTGTGTAATTAATTATGTATAAAATGGAGGAGTGTTTATCTATTTGCTATCTTGTAAACACATTCACGTCCCAGACTCTGGTCTTTAGCGCATACAAATGGCGCAGATTTACTCCAGAGATGTGGCAAGCGTTAAAAACAATGTTATCTAAGTCATAATAAAATGGCAAACGTCACGCTCGTTAAGCTGTCTGGTGAATATTCTAGAACTGCACGAAGTCAAGTTGGCTGGACAAGTCTGTCTCTAGACTTGCCTAATCGATTCGATTGGTTTCGTGGAGCGGTGGGTAGCGGTGTTGCCCGCGGAGTCGAAAATTGAAGGCTTTACTATCGCTAATGGAGAGTAGACTAGTGTCATTAATTATTATTTTTCAAAAATGTGGTTGGTGTAGAAATGTTTCTTTAATGACTCATTTGGTGAATATGACGACATTATTACACGGTTAATTCTATGAATATTTCTTTTTAATTTTATGACTAGCAAAGTGATCATTTCGCGGAATTATGAATGAGACTATTTGAAAAGAATGCAAAGCCGGTGCAAGTGTAATGTACAAAATAAAGAAAGGGAGGCTTATGTGGATTTGCTTTGAAGGGCGAATGGACAGTAAACAGAGTTTCAAGAGATCATATGATGTGCAAGTGGACCGAATAAGAAATTGAGGGACATCCCAGAAAGGCGTGAGATGATTAAGTTAAAATATATTTCGTATAAGATGGTGTATGAAAGTTCGATTTAGTAAAGGTTCTACCATATCTGCCCATCCCTACGTGGAAATGGCGTGATGGTTAGATATCCCCAACATTTTCATTTTTGCTAATTTTTTAAAATAAATATTTATGGGTATGGAACTGACGATATTATATAAAAAAAAAATTTCTGCCATGTTCTCAGAATTGCCACCCTCGTTGGCTGCTGTTCCATTGAATGTGTTTCTTCAACTTCTGTATGTGACTAGACTGCAAAACATTTTACTTTTACTTCATGAGTTCACTCTTTAGAAAGTATATCCATTTTAACGACACGCGTTCAATAAGAATTTCAAAGAAATTATTGCCATTTTGACACCTGCTTCCTGTGCTTCCCGGACGATCGCGAAAATACGCGAGCAAATAAATAAAGAATTAACTAATTTAATTCAATTTATTGATTTAATAATAATTAAAAACTAAATGAAGAAATATATAATGTGAAATGCCTGGCTTCGACAGGTAATTTTTTGTGATTAATTTATAGGATTTATATTAATGACATAAAATTAATCAAGTTTTTTTTCATCACTTTTAGTGACTTTTCAAAGGAGTGATGAAGTTGTACATTGTTGAGTTGTTCAGTCACCAAAATAAATAGGTTTTTTTAGTCTTTCTCGGAAGATAGGTATAGTTGACAAGATAAGAAAGTAATTAGATATTACAAAAGAGAGGTGCAATTTTGAAGACAAGAGAGTCTAATAAAAACAACTCCATTCAGTTCATGTGTGAAGTTGTCTTAGCGCTGACAGGCTTTCTTTTGCAAGCCCAGGAATTACAAAATGGCCTTAAATGGAAAAGTCTGGGTTGAAAGAAAAATCGCACGGCAATTGAAAGGATGGCAACTTATATTATTAATGACGTCTTGCGCAGAACGCCCCGAGCAACAACTTCAATACAAGACATGACACATTTTTAAAGGCAGCTTTGGAATGAGCACGTATGAAAGCACGGGTTGGTAATTTTGTTCCATTCTTTTAGGGTGATGCAACACAATCCGATACTTAATGTGATGCTTTGTGAGGAATGTCGTCGTTAATCTGATCTATGACTAACGTTCACAAATAATAAATTCAGAAACATCGTTAAGAATAGACTTTTATGTGACCAGTGACATTCAAAGTGGCTATGTTCTAGGATGTAAAATTTCTTGATGAAATGAAAATAGCGTTTGCAGGTGCATTTTTAGTTAATTTAGAAAACAGTATGTTTGAAATTATACTTAATCTTGGCATTGAAGAAATTTTGGTAGAGTTGTTCAAACAATTGCCCCGTGATAGTTAAAGTTGTCATCAAAGGGCAGTATGCACAATTCGAACATTCGAACCGACTTCGTTAATCGCCGATTCTTATAGCGTTTGGTTAAATTTTGATGACTGTTCAAAGATCATGTTCGATAAACGGCTGATGAAATAAACCAACTTATAGTTTGACAACACGTTGACCAGGCGGTTAACAGAGACATATTTAAAAAAATATATTTAAAAAATATATGTCAAAATATCGCTGAATGCCGATTCGCGAATACGTGAAGAATGGTGGGAATACAAACACTTGGGCATTGGACCAAAATCTTGGCATTGAAGACAATCAATCACAGATGGAAAGTGTATCAGTAAATTCGTAATCAATACGCAAATCAGCAACGTCGTTGAAGTGTTGTGGTCAATATTCTATCCAATATGCTACTTTCTACGTATGCATATGTATGTTTAATCCCGATTTTAAATAACAGTTATATTACCTCGAAGTGGTCGGTTACCTTACACTTTTAAACCGGTTCTGAGTTATTTCAGTAAGCCTAGATTCCTGTCTTAATTTGGTCCATTTGGCTTCCATTTATGATTGCGAATAAGAATAGTTAGAATGCTGAAACAAGTGAACCATTTTACCTTAATAACAGTCTTTGTTCCGATGCTGGGTCATTATAATGCAGGCGTGTGTCGTGTTACAGGGCACCGGTCGATAAGAAATAAGAACCAATTACTAAACATCAGACGTCTCTCGTGTTATCTGGAGTTTTGAGGACAAGGCGGTGATAAATCGACGCAGATTATAGTTCGTGATGACTTCCTGTCATAGAAAAGCCGGACCATCACCCTGAAGTTGAACGACTGACATTGAGATTACCTGTAATTTAATGGCTGCAAATGCAAACCACGCACCGCAGAAAGGCGACCAGAAAATTGTAGCCTTTACAAAATTACCAGCAACTTGAAACTTTTGTAAATTATTTTCTACAAAACAACGAAAACATAAGAGCTAATCTAGTCACTAGTCGTATATGAACTCAAAAACATCACAATTTTTTTGGAAGTGAAACTTCTTTAGCACCGTTGTGATTTAAAATTTGATGAAACGGAAACGACACTAAAAAGAGACAAACACATAGGTACATCCGTAGGATTTAACCTGCGAGTGAAACCTTACCGCATTCGCCGCTTTGATTATGAGCTCACTTTTCAAGGCTCATATTGGTTGATATTGTGTGTGTTTAACTTGTACCGCGTGTAAACTTCACTCGATTTTTTTTTGAGAATACTGCACAAGGGTCTCAACTCTTCACGTCTGGAGCCAGTGAGATTATGGCATCCCCAATTGGGGTATGTTGTGAGGTTGGAGGCAGCGGGGAGGGGATGGAGATGGGGTAGATGAAAATGGAGAAGTACCTGCCTATTCAGATCTGTGACTAAAGTCATTTTAAGCAATGTCTCAATTCTGAATGGTGATCACCAGGGCGATACTGAGAATATCTTCACTCAGAAACGTGGTGCAAGTGAAATAACACAAATTCATCTTGGTCTCTTTGATTGCTAGTCGAGAGCCTTACCCTTCGACCACGGAGGCCCTCGAGGGGCAAGTCTAACAAATCTAACTACTATCGAAATCAGACATTACTTTTCATATTTTATTTCAGTATACCTGAACATAGTTTTTTTGATACATTCGAAAGTGCGCAGGTAAAGATTGTCGTAATATAACAAAGATTATTATCAACAGTAGGTAGTAGCATTTTGAATAAACTATAATAACTGTGTTTAATGAAGCAAGAAGCTTTGTTGGTAATTTATACCAGTCGTTTACGTCATTGCTTAAGGATGATTATGCACCATGAGCAAGCACTGAGTAGTGAGCTGAGCAGGCACCAAGTGTACTGCATTTTGCTCACGTAGTCCGAGGAATTCTCGCACTGAGTAACCCCAGAATTGTTCAGCGAGGATATTATCACCATTGGATCTAGGAGTCACAGCCCAGAATAAGAAAGTGCATGACATTACGCGGAATTGGCAGATTTTGTCTGCTTGTTTTCTTGCGACGCGTATTGCAGAATTTGAATCCACGATCGTGGGACGACCGACCACTGTGTCGGGTATTTTGTTCAATACTTTATTCATTTTTAAGAAACAAACAGCTTTTTTATACAAAAACAAATATATACATAGGAGGTTAAACACATGCTCATGTTGGTTAGAGTTACGGCGAATTATATTTCATTAAACCGACAGTAACACGAAAGTAAAGAGAAGAGGAAGACAGTATGGGGATGGAAGATACCATCGATTTACGATCGTACACATTACTTTGGATCAATATAATAAGGAGAGTTATTGTTAAGAATATCGTCAGCTAACAGATATTATTAAATTGTATATTATACTGCGAACATAATGATAATAATAATTATTGAATGATTTGTCATTTTTGTGAAAAATCTCCCCAAGGGTGCTGTACAAATATTCAATAGGTATATGTTTTTAACATATACCTATTGAATGTATGGTATTTATTTATATATGGTATTTATTTATATATCTAATGTATGGTATTTCAGTATGGGGAGCAGCAGCAGAGACTCACCTCAAATCACTTAAAATTAATCATAAAACAATAATCAGAATTATGTTTAGAAAGCCTTATCAACATCCGACAGAACAGCTAATGATCAACAATAACCTATTAGACATAAATAAACTATACATAAAGAAGATCATCTACAAAAACTGCATAAAAATATCACCACACTTCATAACTCACTCGCAAAACACAAGAGCAAACACACACAATCAATTACAAGTACCACATATCAAATCAAATTTTGCAAAAAAACATGAATCTTACTTGGCACCATATATATTCAATAAGTTTGTAGCCCAAACAAAGACCTACGTCGCATCTAATAATTTGAATTGGGTTTTCAAAAGATTTTTAAACTGGTTGAATGTCAAAGAAAGAAGAGAGATAAGTAATATTCTTAATATCTAATATTATATATTTTCTTTTATTCTACTCTGTTTTTAAATTCTGATTTCCTCTTATTTTATTATTATTATTTTTACTATAACATATATGTTTCTTTTTTTATTTTTTTTTACCACTTACTTGTTTTTATGTAATTAAAAATTGTTGGTTACCAGCCTCAGAACAGACTCTGTCTAGTGAGGAGGGTAAGGAAAAAAAACTGTTGTACATAACTAATAATAAATAAACGCCCGGGTTGCCGGCACTGAAATTGTTAATATTTATTACGAATAACCTGACAATATTTGAAAATTTCCTACCATAACTATAGTAAGCGGAAAATGTTGCTTATACCGTGATGGGGGAATTAGCCAGGCGAATACGCAACGCCTGGGGAACGATACGCGATGCCAATTCATCCACTGAACGGTCATAATAACAATGCACTTTACTTATTGTAAACTGGGTTAGCTGAAAAAGTATCTGAAGAAATAAAATGTACCTATAATAAACTATTTCCTTTGTACTATAGATTTATTTTGTACAATAAAGATTTTTTTTATGTTAAATATTCACTAGACATAATGATGCCTTCCACAGAGCATTTAAAAAATGACAGGGCCTTTAGTTAATTTTAAAAAATAATGATGAAGAAATAACCTCCTCGAGGAAAGGCTTCCAAAAGCACGTCGACCAGCAAGCAGAATTGGCGCGAAGAAACGCTTTTATTTCCAAATATTGCTTTAGAATTTTATAGGGTTTCATTTCTTTGTAATTTGCTAAAAATACTTGTACAGCCCAGACTTTGAATGAGTGGGAGTAATACCCGTGAATAGCGTTGATAGCCTTGGGCGAAGCGCCGTAATATAAAAATGAATTACCTACCTGCGCTGAACAAATGCCGTCATAAACGATAATTTGTGGCATAATAATTATTTACTAACTAAGAAATGTTTATGGAACACTAATGCTGGAAAATTACCATAGATCCTTCTGTGCGCAGGCCAGAGATGAGGAAATGTAATAATCTTATTGATATAAGCCATGTCGTATATATCGAAGGCAAAACAGATAAAAGCCTGGAAGATAAATTATGTGGTTTTTCTTTGTGATATTCTGTTTACCGATTGTAATGAGTTTGAAGCATACAATGCTCGTGTTTATTGAACATTCACAGGTTATACCTATATAAAGATATCCGAGGAATTCGTTTGAATATCCATTGTTGAATCGCTTTTCAGAATTGAACATAATAGAAGTCAAGTAACGGCGCCATTGAGACATCTCAGGCTACAATCCGATTTCACCGTCCGATTTGGCCGTGGGCAGACAATGAAGCTTTTTAAACTTTTTCACAATTTAAAAACAAATAGTATCCATCGCAGTTGACCGTTTAAGTGTAATTGTAATAAATTGAGATCGCGATAAAGCTCGGGCCCTTACTGCCATAAATGCGTGGAAGAAACCATCCCGCAATTTTTTTAATAAAGGCAATTCCGCGAAATTGCGAGGGATGTTTTCGCGCCAAGGTTGCGCCGATTAATTTACAAAGGGCCATAGATTACTGGCATATAAAAAGCTATGCGCAGGCCTCAGATTATAGGCTGTATAAAAAGCTATGTACAGGATTCACCATATTTTATCGGTCGTATAAATGGTTATGTGCAAAAGCATTCTGCTGGATAAAGTATGGATAGGGAGGGGGCGTGATAGAGGCGTGTTCTGATGGCGACAATTATGCGACATAACTTCATTTTATAGCCACTTACCAGTCAGACATGGGGTGGAGAGGCATGGCCTCTATGGTGCGCTGGCTAATCCATGGCGCTTTTCATCATGCCGGGATAATAGTAATTATTATCGAAACTCCTATTTAGACAAACAGGTAAACCGCGAGTTTATTGCCAAGTGGACAATCTTTTAAATGACTAAGCAACGCAATCGAAGATGCATCAGCATTGGTAACTGCAGAAGTTCTAAGAATTGCAAATTATTCATAAGATTATTATAAAACTGGTTTTCATTCACAATTCACGAAATGTTCTGTTTGCACAATCCGATACCTGATATTTTTAGCGAAACAGGCATCGATTTGATGGAATATAATATTTCGCTAAAAAAACTTGGCCTTTCATATTATTTTTAACGAATTACACGTAGGTTATAAATGTTTTTCAAATTTGAAAATCATAATGAACGAATAAAACAACCTGACTCCGACTAGATACTAATTAGATACTTCAATACTTCTGCCGAAACATATTATTATTTTTCAATTTTCGCGTTCGTTCATAATGGAGCAATCATAACACTTCATTTTAATAAGCAATAACCGTTTATTTCCTCTAAATTATCTTTCGCAAAAAATATATGAACGACCTATGGAATTTTTAGCTTCATTCTCGTTGTAAATCTATTTTATTATTTACATTGCAAAAATCGTTGCCATTGTGCAAAAACAAAATTTTTGCAAAATTCTAAGAATGTGTGCAATTGACTTCCACATTATGTTCGGCATGTCTGATAAAAATGTCTAATAAATTGGTATCAACTGACTAGCGTTAAGTACATACCTGGTTTCACGTGTGCTTTATCAACATGATTTGGAAAATTTTCTAGGATTGTAGATTTATTCGTTCTTTCGTTCATAGATTAAAGTCCAGTCATAAATAATAACAGGTTTCTAGCATAATACAATAGAATTTCTAGTTTCTCGTACGTTTAAATTAAATTTAATAGATAGGAAACAATGAAAACCGCGACAGTAGAAGATACAGGCAATATAACCAGGCTTCAACCTATTAGAATCGTGCAATGTGCATTGTTTAAACAGTTTTTGTTCTTAATGCGGTTGTGTTTCTACCTGGCTTGATGATAATGACACACTTCTACGAAACAACGAAAGTGTACCACAGACCCGACCTAACGCGCTTTACAATCATCCAACGAAGATCGTCAACACGTGAACAAAGAATCATCATCATACACACGGAGAGTAACGAACGAACAAGATCATTCCATATCCAATTATTGTACCTGTAAACTTTTCAGAACCGCCTCTAGGGGTATTAAAAAAATGCCACCTTTTGGAAATAGTCGGCAAATAAATATAAAAAAAAATGTTAATAAGAATTTAAGCCTTATGGCTTTCATAATGATAATAATAAGAAAAATATTCATAAGGATTAAGAAAACCGGCACACAAAAGAAAAATTAATTAGATACCACAGAGAAGACTGACAACTTTCTCTTCTTTTCTTTTCTCGATCTCATTTATTTTCCTTTCGATTATCTGCATAAAAATTGAATACGAAACTTATTTTAAAAAGAAACAAATCAAATATCATGTCCCTACCAAAGTAAGAATCGTGACTCCCTTGTCAGGCACAAGAACACCTCTTTTCTTGTAAGGTATTTATGATTAAAGCTATAAAATGTAATAATTATTTACAGTCAACATACATATTACGTAAGTACAGCGCAAGAGTCTCACGTCGGTCTAGAACCAGTGAGACTATGGCATCTATGTTGTGAGTATGAAGGTAATGGGCAGGGGAGAGGGAAGTGGAGCAGTACCTGGCTATTCAGATATGGTCACAAAACACATATGAAGCCATTTCAAGCAACGTTTCGATTCTAATTGGTGGTCTTTTATCAGGGCGATACTAAAAACATCTTACCAGCGTACTCCTCTGGAACAATCCTCAAATAGACTGTATATTATTTTTAATTAATACATTGCGAAAAAACACAAACTTAATTAATTAAATCAATTTTATTTACCCACGCCGGGATTTGAATTCGCGACCCTCGGATTCTTAGCCAAGGATCGTAACGACTGAATGAATATGAATAAGTACATAAATGAATAAGAACATACCTATGTGTGCTTCGAGAGGTTAAGCTGCAATACAATTGTGATTATTACATTATGGTCCAGTCAACATTAGTTTATAACTAGGCAGTGCCTGTTCTAATATACAATCACTATTCAAAATTAGATTTTATGAACAAATGTATTATTTTTATAAGTATCTGTGAAGTATCTAGACTTGAAAAGAAAAATTAAAAATGAGAAAAAATTAAGATTAAAAATATAATAGTTCGCATTTATCTCGTGATGCTATTTGTGGCTAGTAATTTATTTGTAATATTGAATACGACTGAAACAATGTTGAAGATTTTCAAATCAAGTGATCCAAATTCAGAGACACGGATAGTGGCCGCCCCCTGTTTTAGCCGCCTGTGTGCACCGCACAAAATAACAACATTTGGATGCGGCGCCCCTCACTTTTTTCATAGATTACATTATCTTATTAAGTTAAAATGTTTTTACATCAACTTCTGAACAAATACCTCAATTCTTGACCTTTCTAAATGGACAAATTATTATTAACACGACCCATGTTCGAACACGGTAATGCCCATGTTAGTTCTGTGTGTTCAGGGACGTATGAATTTTATGTTAATCGTAATGAATGCACGCGAGTGTTGTGCCGACGATTTAAAATATTTCCGTAATGTGAAACAATTAATATCATATTTTTGGCAAAGGTTAAGCGATTAGCATTTTGTATTATTATTATGTTACAGGTTTAATGATCGAGAATGTACATAATGTATAACATGATTTATAGTGCTACATAATATAACTTAAATTATTTATGATATGCGATCGAATTTATACATTATACTAGCGAGAACCCGGCGTGTGTTGCAATGCCACACGAAGAAAGAAATTGTTTCTCCCTGCGTGTCCTTTCCCATGCGTCCCCGTTCCCGCCCCTGTTCCCCTGTCACGTCCCCTACCCCTCCCGCGTTTCCTTTGACCGTCCGCGCCTTCCCCCCCTCCCACGTCCCCCGTCCCGCGAACCCCTCTCCCCTCCCGTGTTCCCCACCCCCTTGAGAATATCCTTCCCAAATTTCCCCCTCCCTGTTCCCCCTCCCCCCCTTCCTTCTTCGTTCCCTCACTGGCGCTAAACTATATGAAATACATACAATATATATACATACATACATCTTCTTCCCCTTTTTTTAAATTTCGTAGTGCTAGAGCTCACCATTATATATAGAAAACTTCGCGGGGGTGCGCACAACAAATCACCAAAGTTTCATCACAATTGGATGAGTGGTATAGGAAATAATATGGTAGATACAAATGAAGAAACATAAATTTTTACATATTATTATTATTATTTGTACAATAAATTTTTACAGATATAAATAAATAAATAAAAAATAAATATACATTATAATTATGTATATAAATAAATAAATAATAATTATGTATTTAAATAAATATATATATTTATTTATATACATAATAATAATGTATATAAATAAATATATATAAATAAATAAAAATAAATATACATAATAATTATGTTTAATTTACTACAAAATTTTATTTTTATTTAAGTACATAAAACAGGCAATTATGCCCAAAAAATTACATACATGGATGATTTAAATTACAACAAAAGTAGTATTAAAAATAATTTGTTACTCTTAAATATGCAAAACTGAATAACAAACAATAATAGTTAAATGTAGAATACAAAAGAATCACCAACAATTTATTAATGGCACCTGGATTTAGTAGGTACAATATTACACGTCTTTGAATAAAGGGCTTCATCACAATATCAGCTTTATACGATTGATGGTAAAATATGTTTTTTGAAGTGTTTGAATGGGTTATTAAAAATGTCAATTTCATTATTAGAGCGGTGTATAGTGTTATAATGTCTTAATGTTCGTGGTAAAGGGGAGAAATATCCTGTATTTGTGTGGTAGGTAGATATATGGAAAATATCTTGCAACCTCCTTGTTGAATTTCTTGATGGTGTGTTGATGTTAATTTGGGATAAAATGTTTGGTGTATCAACTGATGCATGTATAATTTTGTACAGAAGCAATAAATCGGAAAGTTTCCGTCTTCCTGTCAGAGAGTGTAGTTTATAGTGTAGAATTCGGTCGTTATACGTTCCAAATTGATCAGATAAACCTTCGCGATATGCAATAACACGGGTTAATTTTCTTTGTATGGATTCGATTCTATAATTGTGAATCTCATAATTGGGAGACCAAATAGTGGATCCGTATTCGAGAATACTTCGCACAATTGATTTATATAATGTTAATGTTAATTCTGCACTTTTAAAGCAATTTGTGATTCTAAGAGTTAATCCTAATATTTGTGATGCACTTTTTGAAATACGGGGATCAATGGAAATCATGATTAAATTTATAATTATTTTATCAACACTGTCATTTTGTCTTTTTAGTTTGCGTACGTATGTATAGATAATAAATAACATTAGACATAACACGTAATACTAATGCAGGTATATAAAATCCAATTTACAGCGAAATAGGATCTTAAATCAAATGAATTGAATTATCAAAATTGGATCACCGCAACTTTTAAAATAATTTTGGAGGTTAGCGGATTGAGCATACCCATTTATCAGCGGCCCGGCATTTGTCAAAGTTACGAAGATTTATCTCTGTGACGAAATTAATGTGATACCTACCTCTACCCATAGCACCATACTCATTTCCTAGAGTGGAATTTCATTAAAACCAACAACGAAAATAATTATATAACTGGAAAGGATACGTTACGATGATGAAAGCTCTTGCGAAACAAAACAAAAATGAAGGCCATCCCGCCAAAACGTCCGAAAAAAACAAAATTGCTCCTCGACCTCTTGAATGCCTGTTTGTGGATGTACGGTCCTCACCCACAAAAATATCCTACATCCTTTTGGCATTTCATTTCTTTACTTCGATGACGTTTGTTGCTGGACTTAGATAGCGTTTTTTGCTTTATAGCGTGTTCCCAAAGTCTCCTTGCTAAGTTCTCTAAGCACCTGTTTAGTCTACGGTGTCTTTAGCAAATTCCTTGATATCTTAAAAAAAGTTCAATATTGTTCAAAGAACTTGCTTTCAATGTTAAAATGTTGAACGATTACAGTAAAAATGTCAATATGTAATATGTAGAACTGATTGAATGCACCACCTGCAGGTGACACGAATTAAATACCGGATGACACAACTAGGAAAACATTTTGGTAAAAGTTTTGACCTTCTCTTACCTATATCTCGACATTAGGATCATCTTGATAGATCTCGTTTTGCCAAGCACACAGGTGTCAATACTTAACGACCCGTTATAACTCATAGAGATTTACTAATTACTTCATATTTGAACATTTTAATTAGAACAGTAAACCTCTTTGACTTTATCAATAATATTGAGACTAATGTAATAAGTAACACTACAATATAATTACACATTATTGACGAATACACTGCTACAAATTATCAAGAAAAATTAAAGGTGATTGATACCTAATAGAAATTACTCAACTACAGCATGTTGTGGAGTTAGCAGTGTACTATTACAGGTATGTAATAAATGAAGCGAGATATTGCTGCAATTTAGCTGTAAATCTGCAATCGACCCAGTTGTACGGTGGTTCTCTGATCAGATCTGTGTCGTGGCTCGATTCCCGCCACTGTATAAACGTATAAAGAGTAGTGGGAATAATTACGAAGGTGCGTTAAATACATACATAGTACCACTTTTTGTCAAGTTTTTTACAACAATATGTTGCGGTTGTGAAATCTTTCGGAGTAAGAAAGTATGAGAAGAGTAAGATGCGGTCGAGACTGTCTACGTCTACCCTAGGACTATTAAGTTTCTGAGTTAAAGTCTCATGACAGCATTTTATTTTCTGTGTTTCTTCTGTTTCATATTTTCTTTGACAATAATGGATATTATGTTTAATAATTAACATTAAAAAGCATCAAAAAGTTTAATCGTAATTTTAAGAATTTTTCAGCTTGGATTGCCCGTATTTAGGCAACTTCTAATTGAAGACAATTAATAAATCTCGCCTCAAACATCATACAATGTCTGGTAATGTTATAGTATGGTGAAAACAAGCTTATGGTCCGAGTGGTTTAATAGAAGAAATAAAAGTGGGCACAATACTAATTCAGGATTTAGTACATACAGACGCAAAACACGAACTACAAGTTTTTATTGATACGTTCGTGTGGTGAAAATGTGCAATTCCTCTTTCCTAACCGAACCCAAAAGCATTCCTCCTCTCTTATATCACTCCATTTGACCGATTCCACATACGCTCTATCTGTTGGGTTAGTTTAGGTTCAGTTAACGCATACTGCATTAACAGTACCTACATACATAAAGCATCGTGAGCACTTCCTTACAGGTATGCAATCCATTGTCTTCATATAGGTATATAATATTGTATTTTGCGTCTGTATAATGGTCTTGTACCCAGAATTTGTTTAGACTATATGAGAAAATCAATTGATATAAATGACCGTCGCGTCGCTTGCTAATAAGTGGGAGTTAATTAATTCAAAGGACATACTTGTGTGTGTGTGAAGAGATGAAGAGTCATTGAATTCGATAAATAAAAGTATTTACAATTCCTAAAAAAGCTCGGATGGGAAACATAAACATTAAACCCATTCAGATAATTTAAATTAGTGGTTAACCTTAAAGCTATCGTGTGGGTTTGATCAAAACACAAATTGCTCAAGTATAATTGATAAACTCCTCCAAAGAATTGGTCTAAAACGTAAGCGTATTGAAGTAATAATAGCATTCATTTTATTTCAAAGGATATTTGTGATCATATTTGATTTTGAAAGCCCAGCGAGTACCTACGCATTTAGCCCGATGAAACTAAAGGTAGCACAGAGATCAATGGAAAGAAGGATTCCAAAAATATTGTCGTTAGACTATAAGACAAACAAATAGATTGTCCACAATTAGAACTCAACTATACAGATATAAATTAAACGTGATAGTGGGAGCAAGAACAGATGGATACTGAATAATATATCATTGCTAGACTTTAGGACGAGCAAATGAATCGTTTACAAATAGAACGCAAGTATCCCGATCTTAATTAAAAAAGACACAAAAAACCATGGTAAGAAGGATGCTTGATGTTGCTGTGTTTGCTGGACTACAAGACAACATAATTAATCCGTAAGTAAACAAAAGTAACAGATATTGTATAAAGTAACGCAGGATAAATTTTATTGATCGACAAAGGGACAACAGGTAGACAAGAAGAGTGCTCGAGTGACCTAGAACAGGTCGCAAATACATCAAAAACCCCTACAATATAATATATTGTATAATATATTACTTTATACAGGATAATATTATTATCCTGTATAAAATAACGAGTCAGGAAGGAAATGCGAACCAAAGAAAATAACGATGTTTATATTGTATTCAAAGTGGTTAACCATGAAACCACGGTGATGTTGAATTGAGGTTTACAAAAAAAAATATTATACTGTATAGCAGAAATCTAATCGTGTGAAGCAGCAAAAACACTCTCAGAAACTCTGTCATGAAAGTTGTACAGCTATATGTTGTATATTTGCATGGAATTTATAAGTAAATTAAACTACATAAAGTATTTTTAGCTCGCAACATCATTTACATCTTGAGCTACATATAAAGGAAAAGTCAATTAATTCAACAACAGCAAAAAAAAAAATATTCCGAAAAAATCTCAGCCAAATTCACATTTAAAAAGTTTGTGATAAACGATTTTCTTATAAATTATATCATTTACTTCACATGCAATACACATATTTATAGTCAGCAGATATGTCAATATTTTCTAGCAAACCGTTGATAACAACAAGGCGTTGTATTTAAATTTGTAACGCATCGTGATCATGTCTCTTTTGAGAAAGTAAAGTAGATGTCTGGGATGAATCACAGAGAGAGAATTGAGTGACTTATGGACTGTCGAGCGACACCGGACATTGTTGTTAGGAGGCCGGGAACTATGCAGACAATACAGTCATATATCAGGATCATGGACAAGGTTTACACGGACTTGACCGTTCAAATTGAGACATAGTAGTATGCCGGCGAGAAACTTCGTACTAGATAATGGGTAGATGTAACAAAACTTGACGGTGAAGCTACACAAAATTAGAGTAGTTTCACCATTATAAGATCCTTTACTAATACTTTTAGTGAGGCCGTGTCGTAAAACCATGCGCAAATGTAAGATTGTCCGTTCGAGGTCTAAAGTTCGTTGAATTGAACCATCCTGACTGGAGGATCTTATAATTGTGAAACTATTCTACAAAATCATCAACCAAAACCAAATAATGAAACATCGGAAGAGAACCCCTGAATTCCCCACCCACCTCCGCATAATATCAGAACCATGAACGATGTTTACACGAACTGGACCGATGCGATGGAGACGTAAGTAGCAGGTATATCAACGAGAAACTTCATGACAAATAAAGGAAAGATGTAACAAATATCTTTGAACAAAACTTGAAAAGTATTTCTTCTAACACCACTTTTACCGGTAAAACAGATCTAAATCGAAGTCAGCCGAATGACCGCTCTTCTTCACTAATTGTTCAAAACATGTTTTTTTTAATGTATTAAATTGAAAAAAAAATCAAAAATGTCACCGGATACAAAAATTGTATTTTCATTTTTTTAATCCAAATAATGTCAGGAATCAACGAGTATAGTGAGTCAAGTACGTCCTGTAACACCATGTATAATATAACGCTTGATACGAAATGCAACGTGACAGACGAAATTTAAAAATGAATGGAAAAGGGCTGTGCCAAAAAAAAATCAGAGTGTAGAAATGAAACTAGAAAGTCGATAGATGTCACTTTCTTTTCTTTTGTCTGTTTATTTTAAAGTGGTTTGAAGATATTGATTGGATTTTGATTTTACAAAAATAAAAAAGTTTTTTTTTTTGATTTCGTAGGATTCGAACCTCCGTTCGCTAGATGTCTTTGGCCGCTGAGATTTGTCACGCGCTTTAGAGGCTCGCGCGGAGCCTTGAATTTACCGCATTATTTTAGAACCGAGGACCCGTCAAATAATACATTTAAGTTTCATCCGAATTTTAAATCACAACGGGGCTAAAGAAGTTTCACTTCGAAGGAAAGATTTATAAATTCTATACAATTACAGGGAGAAGACTCAATATGTTAGTGATTTATGCCACGTTCACAGCTCATGATTAAAGCCTTCTCGACATTTAAAATCCAATTGGACGAACTCCCGAATAATCATTGGCATTAGCTGAGGCGTGAGTAACAATCATTCAAAAATTCGTTTCCTAATATCCGACATAGTTACGTATACGCTTACATATATGTATATCGTTACGCCTCAGTGAGCTATCGAATGGCATTAAAGGCGCAAAGTGCTTTACGTGCATTATTCAAACGAATATTTAAGAGTCCGAGATCAAATGACCCTGATATCTCAGCGGGACTCTGAGTGTGTTTTTTTCGAATCGGCTCTTTTGTGAATCGGATTATGTGAGTTTTTTTTCACCACCGAGTAGCTAAGTAAGTTTATGTCAACATGAGTGGTTTGGTATGATACAATCTTATAATACAGATCACATAACAAATATCAGGCCAAAATTTCGTGCATTTTCAAAATAGAAGGTAAGTAGTTGAATCATGGTTTTAACGTAATCTTTTTTAAAACATCTATTGATTGCGTTTAAAATGATTAGTATTCTTTATAATAAACTAATAAAGGTGAGATGAAATTTTTAAAATCTTTCTAGTGGGTGATGGGTATAATCTGTGACATAAAGATGAACTGAGCTGAAAGATTTTATATTGTGAGTTGGCTTATATTCAATTATAATTAGAAGAAAGTTAATTATTTATAAAAAGTGAATTCAATCGCACGCTGTTAAAAAGTTCCAATTATTATTTCAACGATTGTAAATAAGCCATTAAAACATTTCTCACAGGTGCGACCGACATAATATGAATGGAAAAATACTTTCAAATAGTAATCCTCGGGCTCTAAGGAAACCGCAGAACAACATAATGATAATTACTACAAATCCACCTGTGCATTCATACCGCAATGGGAGACGAAGCAATAACGTTTTGTTCACAGAAGGTAAATAAAAAAAACACGTGTGGATTTATTTTTTACTATTCTGAGATGTTCAATGAACGTTCTTGAAGTTTGTGTAGAGACCATGTATTTTAAATGTAATGTTTGTTGTCCTCTATTTATTCCATTCATTACGCAAACCTGGACTTGGGTTAATTTGTCTGCGGTTCATTTCTCCAGTCAGGGATTCTGAAGAGCGAAAACCATAAGCCAAGTCCTATTTTATAGCACACATTCTGGTACTCGTGGGGCTTGGATAATGGCGTCTTTAGTTACGAGATGGAATCTTGAAGATAGTTCTGGACACAATAAAACTTTGAAGGCTAACTAACTTCAAGTAGCACACCAGGCCCTAGGACATGGCTAATATTATTTACAGCAAAACTCAGCTTGCAGAATTGTGAAGTTAATTTAATCGCCGTTTATATCGGTTGGTTTAATGGTACAGAAAGTAGCCCATGCAAAAACTGAATAATTGCGGTTGATCCACTCCGCTTGCTCCCTACATCAGATATCCAATTGAAAAAACGCCTTTCGGTGGTTATTAAGATGAAGCTATACGTGAAATCACTATTTAGATTAATCTTTACAACGAATCGGTTTACAGTACGAATATAAAAAAATGTGCTACGGATAAATTGAAGCTTTAACTAGCTTTTCTACGTAACAGAATAACAATAAAATTATTATTTACGTAACAAAAAATATAAGCGTAAACCACTAAAAAAAAAGTTTTTTCATGACTTTACTATGAAGGAATGTAAGTAACAATTTTTAAAAAATACCCCTTTATGGCTAAGACTATTTTTGACGTTTTCTACGTTCTAACTTTTTTTCGTTCTTATAAAATTATGCACAAAAAAAATAAAAACCGCTTTGGCGCTTACGTTAAATTTTTAGAACCGTACTAATTCATACGATCTGCGGCCAACGCTTGTATTCCACCATAATGCCGCGAGCCGTGGCCAGAAACGGACGTGGGATCTGTGCCTGTGTTTTCGAAGTTTTTTACTAGCAATATAATCGTAGACACGTAGCGGATTCGTCGTTACAGCGAGCATTTTTGGTTCTCAAACAGCGAAGGTTAGTTTGTGTTTTTTCGGATATTGGCCTGAGGATAGGATCTGGCCTGATACATAAATGAAAATTCACATTTTAAACGTACATAAAATCTTACACTTGTCTTGAATGTTATAGGGTTGTCTACAAATACAATGATTAATATATCTTCCGCATTGTTACCAAAAATATTTATTCTGATCGTGCAAGAAACTATTCTTTTCTGAGTTTTACTTGTCACAATTTGTAGTTTCGTTTTTCTTTTTAAGCAGAAAAACTTGAATGTCTCTCCACGGGGAAACCACAGGGAAATTAATCGCCGAACCGCATATGAAATATTTACAACCAAATTTAGAAGGCTATTGTTGAACACTGTCAAGGAAAACACCTGTGAGAGGTAATGGCGACCTCTGTGGTACTCGTTGGCTCAGAACTCTGAGTTCACTATTAAACAATATAATTTCGGTAGTTTGTACATGATGTTATTATCTATATATTAGATAATAATATCATGTACAAAATATTGAAATATTTATTTAAATATATTATTATTTATTTAAATTTATTATTATTATTAAATATATTATAATTATATTTTAATTATTTAAATTTTTTTATTTGAATACCTCATAAGAGTCCCAGCTGCTCCTGTCTGGAGCCAGTGAAAATTTGGCATCCCTAATTGGGATATTTTGTGAGACTGAAGGTAGTAGGGAGGGGAAGGAGATAGGGTATCTGGTCACCAAACACGGTTAAAGCCATTTCAAGCAACGTTTCAATTCAGAATAGTGGTCTTACACCATATTATATAATAAGGCCGCAAATATTTAATATTTTATTTTTTATTAATTAATTGTAAAATAACACAAATTAATAAAATAATTTATTTTTTTGCGCATGCCGGGATTCGATCGCGCTTTGAAGAGTGGGTATTCTTACATTTAAAACATAGATGTATAAAATGTTTTCTGATCTGGCCAATATCCTAAAGGATCCTGATCTGGCCTGCCAAGCAGCTGGTGAGCAGGCGCATCCACCGCTGCCGCCGCCAAGATCTCACCACACCCCCGCTAAGTCATCAAACGTAGCGAACCACTTGGGGGTACGACGGTTATCCAATAAAAGGTTGCCGAGGCGGCGATGCTCATACCCACCTCCCAAATTCAGTTTATTTTTTTAATATGAATACTCCACGAGAGTCCCAACTGCTCCCGTCTAAAGCCAGTGATGGCTTTCCCAATTGGAGTATGTTGTGAGGCTGTAGGTAAGTGGGGAGGGGAAGAATATTGGGAAGAGGAAGGTGGAGAAATATCTAGCTATTCGGGTCTATAACGCATAACGGTATAACGCAATCATCAAAAGAGTTACAAAATGATATCAATACCGAAAATGAGTCAGCATCAACTATTCCTGATTTCAACTCTTTTGATGTTCAGAATGTTATATCATTTGAGAAATTTTAGGTTGACGAATATAATGCTTAAATTCATTATCGGTAGGATTAATATTTTAAAAGAATAATTTTTAAATATATGTAGCTGTGAGCTGTTCCTTGAAAATGTCTAATACTGAGATTTGCTTGCCGGGATTTGAACCCGCGATATATATTGTATTTGTTTTAATTATGCTCTTTTAGGATAAATTCAAAATTGGTAGAAACAAATTATTTATTTTCACCGTTTTTTTAAGTGTGTGTATCCATAAATTGATGTATCTAATGTACAATATTTTTAAACCTAGCTGTGAGTTGTTCCGTCATCATTTCTAATACTGGGATTGGTTTGTTGATTTATTTGCAAAAAATTTAGTTGTTAATGAATTTTACAAAAATTTTAAATGCGGAAATTTGATAAAAGTGTACGTAAATTTGATAATAGTATATATTCCTAGTTTTGTAATATTATATTGCATTCGTTTTAATTGTGCTCTTTTAGGATAAATTCAGCATATGTAGATGCAAGTTATTTATTTTCACCGTTTTTTTTAAGTGTATGTTTCAATAAACTGATGTATCTAATGTAGAATATTTTTAAACCTAGCTGTGAGTTGTTCCGTCATAATTTCTAATACTGAGATTGGTTTATTGATTTGTTTCCAAAAATTTTATTTTTGTAAATGAATTTTACAAAAATTTTAGATGTGGAAATTTGAGTATATGTAATTTGGGTATTTTAAAAGTGTATGTAAATTTGATAAAAGTACATACCTATACCTAGTTTTGTAAAAGTACGTATTAGTTACATTTTTTAACATATATACATATTATATTTAACTTGAATCAAGTTTCTTTTTATTAATATTTATATGTATTTAAAATAATATGTATTAATAATTCACTTTCATAAAATTTTTTAGATTGTAAATAAATAAAATCAATTCAAATTTTATAAACACTTACTTTTATTAGCATTCCCCATAGTTTGAGGATTCTCGATAATATCAACAACGCTAACGCCACGGCCGCTGCTGGTAAAATAGAATTGACGGTATTCATCCACCGGGTAACAAGGTATGTATAAAAGCACCGGCGAACGGAGATCTCGCTGGGCGCTTCTTACGTATTGCAAGCACCACGTCATAGCAATAGTATTTATTTCAAATTACTTGCCTCGTGCAAATCAGACCGAAATATGACGGTGCACGGCGCTCGGTTTTAGATTTAATAAAACACAAGAATCGAAATATTTCTAGCGTTTATATTCCTCTTAAGAATAATTTCAATAAAAACTGGTGAATTATGTACTTTCTACGAATGAAAGTGCGCGGTAATTTCGTTAGTAAAAAACTTTATCGGACTCTTTGAGACACGATAAGTAAAGATGATCCGTCCGTTCTTTGTTTCGTATCTAATCTAACAGTTTTTTACGAGTTTAAAGCAATTAATAACTAGAGACCTGAAAAGTCATTGCGATAATGCAAATTTTTACGCGAATTTCTTAATTTTTACGCAACATTAGCAAGTTTCGGGAAAATAATGCTGTATTCTTTGAAATAGTAACCGTAATACATATTATATTTATATTATAAATATTTATTTGTCTACAGTTTTGTTAAGTATGATCTAAAATTTGCTTTCTGTCACTGTTTTGCTCCAACATACCAAAAAGTTAACAAAACATCATATATTTGTTGCAAAACACTGCCGCTTTTGCTGAAATAAAACACCCTTTTCTCAAAAAACCCGCAAAAATAACATGTCCCTAACAAAAAAATCTGATCAGAAAAGAATCTGATCAGTTTTGTCGTAAAGGTTCAACATTGATTTTCCACGTTGTTGCGTGTGTTGGTGGCTCATGGCACTTTCTTCCAAATAATGAGACAAGAATCAAAGTATCCGACATTTTTTGCTGCAAATAAATATTATAGGTACCTATTTGCTGTGTTTAAAAAGAGCCTACTTAAAAGGCATTATGAAGGCAGCTTTTGCGTACAACAACTTGCTTTATTCGCTTTTCAGCGTTAAAGATGTTTTCGAGCATCAATTTTGTCTCATTAATGGAATTTATGTATAAAATATTACGCCATTATATTTCTTAAAAGGTATCTGTTGCTTCAAAAGGGAAACGTTCGGAATGAAAGTCCATTGAATGTCCCCGGGTAATATTCAATCCATTAAACGTTCCCGGGTTGATATTGAAATAGCAAGGTCACCGGTGAAACACGATTCCCCATACCTTTAACCTTAAATGTTCACTACAGGCTCTCGAGTTATGGCATGGCGTGTTTACTGCCAAAGTTATACCTATTAACCTGGCATCCAATTTCTAGATCCAAGACGATACTTGAGGGCAAACATGACCCAAGGTAGAAATAAATTGGTATCGGCTTTGTAGAATGTTCGATTGTTATAAACTTATAACCTACGCAAATTGAATAAAAAACTTTACATTGGAGAGAAAATTACACTTCACACACTGAGCGGTGTGGAATATAATCTCTATTTTATTAAAAACTAGCTGACCCGGCGAACTTCCAAACGCTTGAGAATCAACTGGTTTTGATTCTCAGGCGGTTGCGAAACTCAATCAAAATCTGAATATAGAAAAATCAGAAAAAGATATTGGTTCCACTGGGAGACGAACCCAGGTCCCTTAGCTTACATGGCAAGTGCTCTAAGTCCCAGTGGAACCAATATATTTTTCTGTCTTCAGATTTTTTAATTGAGTATCGCTAATATTGTCTTCATTTAATTAAATGAAAGTGTCTATACATTACATATTACATTATACATTACATTACATGCGTGATTATGCAGATTTTCATGACGAATATGAAGGAAACAAGGAGAATAGGTATAATAGATAATATGAAACGTACAATTTCATACTCCATACAATCCTGTTCTAGCAGTTGCGTGTTTTACATAACTTTCATTTATATTTAAGTAGATAAAATAATGAACAAACAAAAAAGCTGTTTAATGTAACACGAAAATTGGCTAATCATACTCGTATGAGCAGGGGCGTGCACTCCATATAGGCACATAAGCACTGCCTACCCTGCCGTATTTGTAAAACATGAGCATGTAAATAATATTATAATTTATTAAATTATGACTAAAAATAAACACACACTTTCAAAAATAAGCGTGAAAAACTGAGCAACCGAAACTACGCGAGCGCCACATCAAACGGCATACTACAAATGCGGCATAAACTGTAACTAGAAACTACACGTGCGCCCTCCGACTGCCTCACTTAATGCGGCCTAAACAGGAATTATTTCTGACTAGAGCTAACTTCATACAATATATATTTTAATGTTTACAAAATGCACAAAGCACAGAGTATAACTGTTTGAATTTGCTGAACTGAACTTTTGAATTTGCCTCTATGAGGTTTTTTTGTTAGTATTAAGCAGTGCTTTCTAGAACAAAATTAGCAAATGGCAATGAGTGACGACAAAAACATCTGTTATGTATTTCTATCAAATAGTTGTCTTTCATAAATGCTAATTGTCGGTTCGAAAACGTTTGTCGTACTTTAATTCTGAAATTATCTAATAAAATATGGAAATTTTAACCTGTGAAACTTGTTATATTCTCCTACTGCCTACCCTGATCAAAAACTCTGTGCACGCCCCTGCGTATGAGATGTAAGATTAATTTTTATACCTTTACCGCGTACCCTTTTTAAGGCGTAGGGTATTATTAAATTGACATTTATCACTACACTATTTGCACATTAATTTGCATTATATTACAATAATATTATAAAATCTTGGTTAACGACGGAAATAATAATGTTAAAATGATTTAATCATTATATAATAATTTAATCATTATAATGGAAATTCAAAAATGGTTAGTATCAAAAATAGAAATGTAATTTAAACATATACATAGTAGTTATGTATAAAGAACAGAAGTAAAAATAGCAACTTTCATTAACCGAGACTCGTTCTCAAAACATTAATTACGTAAATAATATAACATAAGACACGGTGGAAACTGCCTATTGTTAAATTCTGTCAAATTTTAGGTGGAATACATTTTTTAGAATTGATAAAATATTAAGATTTCGTTTCGGAATCCAGCAAAATAAAAAAGTTCAGAATAATGCTTTAAAATAATATTTTTTAAACACGTTTAAGGATGAAACTATGTAATTTTTCTTGTCATGTCTCAATTGTCTTGTTTCCTTTTCTCTCCTTTTCTTTTCCATTTATTTGTAACCATAATCATCCATATTTGTATAACCTTGTTCCTTGTTTCTTTAATTATTTTCTATTGTTGTTTGCTCACTCAACCTGTTTTTTTTTTCGTCTATGTTGTATGTGAAACTTATATGTTTAATATCCAATTTCCAAGTAAAACTGTAACTATTTCCTCACACCCACGAATTTTCCTCCTGTCCTAAAATGAGTTCTGTAACTCATCGGGATTGCTCTAGCAAGTAATAAAAACAATAAAAAAATAAAATAAAAAAATTAAATGACTTAAAAATGTCCCGATCACTGATCACACCAAGCAAAGTTCTACTAGCACTACAAGATAGTACCTACTAATATTACCGATATATACTGATGTTTTTTTTTACAAATGCGCAATAATTGTGTTTTACGTCTTTGTAGCTTTTTTTACAGTTAAGGCGATCCAATAGTCCAGGAAAAAATCAAAATCGGAATTCAAGCCCATTTTTGGGAGGAGTTTAAACACACTTGAGAAAAAGCTTCTGGAAAGGTTGGAAAAGGTATTAGGGTTTGTTTGACATGTTGATTTCGCGAAGGCCTGTAAAAAATATAAACTCGTTTTTTTACGCATTGTTTATTATAATAACAACGAAATTTAAAATTGATTTCACGGAACCAAGCCGCGCGGAGTCTGAGACGTCTATTCCCCGTCGCGGCCGGGGTGGAACTGATATAAAATGGGTGTGGCAAGTCTGTAGTCCTTAGGTGGACGGCACAGGGTTCACTTCGTCGACTGCCGACCGTATTGTAAAATAACAAGCGAAAATGCATATTTTATTTTATTTTGTGAAGTTCGGGCGTAGATATAATTTTTTTTTTTGCGATTATTATAAAAGAAACTGAATTTTCCACATTAACAATAAAACCGTATCCGTAAAGCGATTTATAGGTAGGAGAGTTTGCACTTGAAATTTTTTTTTATAGACCTAAAACATTATTTTTTTCTAGGCTTATTAAAAGACTTGTAAAAAAAATCGATATTTTTAAGGGCCAAGATATGTTCGACACGCAGTATTTAATTGAAGCATCTACAATACTTCTAAGCGATCAAACTTTCAAAATAAAAATACATGATTTTGTATGATTTTGCATGGCTTCATCAAAGATTAATTACTAATTATGAACCTATATTAAATTATTGCTCATTTAGGTAATCATTTTAAAAAAAGACGTCTTTATAAAATGAGATTAATAAATGTCGTAATTTGGGTAGATGTGATTAAGTCAAATTACACATTATAAGGGCATTCGCTGCGCCCTTATGATGGGTTTGGGGGAGAGGGTGGAGGGTTCATGTTTATGAGGGTAGCTCCTTAATGTTGGGCACAGAGGGGGACATTACCGCCCCCTGCCGTAATAAACAGAGTTATAAGTAACTTTTATGACGACTGCCAATGGGTGAAGTTGGCCCAAGGAGGGCCTTGGGAAGCCATTTAAAACGATTATTATTTTATTATTCTGTTAGCAGATAGGTGGTATTTATTTTTTATGAAACATAAAATTGCACGTTTATTGCGAAATGAAGATGTTATGAAATTTTCTGGACCATAAAATAGCTAACGAGCCAATTTGCATATCAAATCTTGCAGCGACAATTTTGAGGTACGTTCAAGTAATTAATCTCGAGGAAATGAGCTCAGGTGAGTCAGGATATTTAATTATTATGATTAATTAACTTTAATAATGTTTAAAAGCAATGCACTGACCGATATACTTATCTAAGCAGTCGGGAAGGTATATTACAATTTTAAACTTACATTTTTTATTGGATTTTAAAATTCGGGGTTGAGGATATGAGTTCCAAGATTTTGGGTCAAAAACATTAAAGGCCTCGTCAAACAGAACGTGTGATTAACGCCACGACGTTATTAACGTCACGTC
This sequence comes from Limnephilus lunatus, assembly GCA_917563855.2. NCBI lineage: Eukaryota > Metazoa > Arthropoda > Insecta > Trichoptera > Limnephilidae > Limnephilus > Limnephilus lunatus. The sequence continues at coordinate 28,674,171 of OU830592.1, read as the reverse complement.
GCGTACTTTCTGTTTGAACGGCTTCGGCGTTAGGCAGAGCGTAGACCCGATTGATTTATTTCAATTCCAATGTCCTCCCACAATCTCTTCTTATTACTAAACTTATTATCTATGTAATAATCTATAATGTGTATGTTCAAGAATAGAAAAAAAAATTCCATTAACTTTTCAATATTCGTTTTTACCACTGTCAAGCAATAACGTCCGGCATTAAACAAAATTTTGTAAAAAAATACAACGCGACGTCCTAACGCCGCGATATAGTATCGCGTGTTGCTAACGCCCTCGCTCTATTTGACTGGTCTAGTAATGTTCAGTACAACACAACGCAGCGTTATTAACGCGGCGTTATTCACGCCTAACGCCGCGTTCTGTTTGACGAGGCATTAAGAGAAAATCGGAAATATGTAATTTTTAAATAAAATTTTAGACACATAGACTCTTTTCGATAACAAAATTATAAATTGATTTCGAAAGACTGTTCTTTTATCTAGTAAATGCAGGTTTTAAATGTTGAGAAAAATGTTCATTTTTAGTATAATAAGGTTATATATACCATAGGTCGTTGGCAGATTTGTTAAATTTTCAACGAAAAATCTTATTTTACAAGACATATTTCATACCAAGTAATCATATATTATTGTAAATCAATAAGCTAAGTAGTAAACGATGTTTCAAAATTTTAATTTTAGTTCAAATAAAATCATTAAAAAATATATCACTTATTTATGTAGAAAGTTTCTCTATTTTGTCTATATTTAATACGGTCTTAAAAATTAATATATTTAACATTTTTCTTACATTCTTATTTTGCTTTACATTACATTATTGAAAAATGATAAATTCTTATGATCAAAAAATAATTACAAAAAGTACATCATTTTAACAGTTTTATTTATCATCACGCCTTTCAGCATTTTTGATGTAAGTATAAATTAAAGCATATTTGGAATGAAATAAAATAGATATCAAGTTATAATTTTAAAAAGCTGGTACGGAGAAAAATTAATCTTTCTCATTGGAACCGCCCTGTACGATCATAAGAACATCTTTCGACGAAATGTGGTTTTTCGGCCGCTGGCTGGTTAGAGGCCCTTAATGACAATGAGATTAAATAAATTAAAATAATTACGCTGTCGTATGAATACTAATTTGACAATCCTAATCCGAACATAATAATTGCTCTAGCAAGAATTAAATGTAGTATACCAAAGGTGTGAGTATATATTTTTTCATCTATGTAGGTAGGTTTTTATTCTAGCAGTTAATGTCGGTAATTCTGTAATAGCAGTGGATATACAATATACACGTAATTAGAAGGCGTATAACGTATGTATAACCTTAACAATAAATGAGTTCGTAATTAATATGCGTGTATACTATTGTACGTTCAAAATAATAATTGTGGGCAAAAAAATATATTCGAATATTTTGATAGTTACCGGTTTCAGCTTATTAAGGTCATTTTCCGACTGGTACAATGATCCCTAAAATTATGATTTATCTCAGTGACGCCGTTCCTCAAAAATAAAAAAAATATTCATGTTTAAGGTTAAAAAAACATGTTTTGAAGATAATGTTGGTAGTTGTTGTATCTTTTTTTTTGTTTCAGATTTTCGATTGAGTTTCGCTAATATTGTCTTCATTAATTATATAAAATATTTTTCTTTCAAAATATTATTTTATTTATAGATACTTTATCGCTTTTCGGAATTCTTGAGACAATCAGTAATTTTGAAAATTACACATATCTACGCTACAAACACTTTTGCATGTATTTGCCAACGCTACCATAATAAATTTAAAAAATATAATAACAAACCATTTTCAAGAAAAACGTGCTCTCCCAAGTTTTTTTTGCAAACATGTTATATTGAAGAAGGCAGAAAACCTAACAATGACGAGTTGAAATATGTTAAAATTTACCGCTGCATGTATAAAATTTACACCTTGCGCCCAAAATAAATAAATAAATGTAAGAATGAGAATAATATTATTTATGCGTATTATAATAATATATATCGATGTAATAATGAGTGTTCTGACCTTGCTACAAGTTCACTGTTGAACGCCTTATCACCTTATCGATAGCGTTGAAAATCAACAATAAAATTAATACCGCAAAGCCAAGGCATTGATTATATTATCAGGTGTTTTATAATGGTACATTGCCAATTCAAATTGTTGAATAGAAGTGGAGACATTTATTCAGATATTAATGTCATTTGTTCCGCATTTTTTCAATAGAGCAATGACAAAATATAAATGTTTGGTAAAAGTGAGGTTATGAAGTAGATTCCCGTTGCAGCAAACATTTACAAAGGATGTTAACGAACATACTTGATTTACTTTAGCCAGTGATTTTTGACATTATTTGTAGTTTTTTTTTTTTTTACTGAAGATTTTTATTTTTATTTTTATTTATTTTTTAATGTTTTCAAGATACAATCCCGTTAAACCGCAATAAAGCAGTTTGTCAACAGGTAAAAAAAAAGATGAAATTTTGGTCTCTGGTGAGCTTTTTTATGTAACCCGAGACCAAAATTTCATTTTTTTTACTCCAAAATAATGTCAGGGATCACCGGTTAAAAGTAAGTCAAGTGCGTCCCTTAACACCCTGCGTAGTCCCACAAATAATAAAAATTACCGGACTATTTAAAAATATGAGCATCACGCAAGAGTTCCAATAGCCCAAAGCCAGACGAAAAATATGCCCAAAATATTAGTACCACACAGGAGACACAGAACTTAATAATTTTCGCTTGTCAGCTGTGTCGCTGTGTGGTGGGTCTTTTTAATAAATAGAAAGAAAATAAGTTCTGGGAAGGAAAAGGGTACGAGGGGTGGGTAGGAATCTGGGGGTCATATTTCCAGGGTCGGCGGACGTATGAATCCATCCATTCAACTGCGGTGCAAGGCGATGGGTCAAGAGAGTCCGGCTGAAAAGCTTAAAATGACTCCTTCAACCTGTCTCTTTCGACCCGGCCCCTGAAACCGGGTAACCCTGCTAAGTCACCAAACAATTGCAGCGAAGCATTTGATTGGTTATATAATAAAAGCGGTGGTCCCCATATCCGCCTCCCAAATTTCCTGCATAACATTAAGTTTTTTTGTCAGTTATTCATCATTGCTCATTTACAATAGATCTAATCGGTTAAAAAACTAACAAGATACGATAAACAGCAAACTAGATTTCATCAAGAATTCACAACATAATGTAATCACAACATAATCTTAAATTACAATCAGAGACAAAAAAAAACATGAAATATAGGATATAGGTACTTATTTGCGAATAAATACATTAACTATTTAGAGTGGAGTTTTGTTATGTTATGACTGGGTGCCTAGTAATAGTAAAATAATGGAAACTTGCCTTATTTGAAGAAAAATCTTTGTAGATATTAAAGTCTACCTATTATCAAATTAATCTCAAGAATCGTGACCTCAAGGTAATAGATAAGGCACTACCAGCAGGACACTAAAGGAAGTCATAGAATAGTATCAATTATTTCTACATTTTGAACAAATCAATAGTATCATTATCGATGGCTACAAAAAACTCACACTTAGCCTCTGTAGTAGAGGGGTGAAATTCTCGATTACGATTCTGGAGGTCCCGGGTTCGAATTCCAGCGTGTGCAAGTAAATTTTATTTAATTAAATGCCAAAAGTATTATTGTGATTTATTTTTGGGGTATTATGACGTGTTACGTAACCTCTTTCTTTAGTCAAAGTTTCGGACATTGCTCGTCATCGGAACAGATGTTTAATCGATTTAAACAGTTTACACATCTGTCCTGATGATGGATACCGCAATGATGTCCAAAATATTGGTTAAAGAAGGGGAAGCGTAACACGCCATATTAACCCAAAAATAAATCACGATAATCCTGGTACATCTCCACGTTCTTCTTCCTCACTTTTCAGCCTCACAACATAGGTACCCCAATAAATTTGGGATGCCATAGTCTCTCTGGCTCCGGTTATCAGGGAGTTGTTGGGACTCTTGGGCGGCATTCATATAAAACTTCTAATGTTTACTTCAAACTAGCATGAAATTATAGTTTATATTGTACATTGCTTATCTGGAGTTTAGATAAGCCACTGTTTGTTAAAAGTTATAATAGAATAATCAAATTGACCACAACTAGATTAAACAAGACCCTGATAAGGGGGCATGCATTAATTACGTGAGCACTTTTTATTCCACTTTAGACCCCTCCCCTTGGTGCGATAAATTTGGGCCACTTCGTATATTCTTTTCAAGTAACGTGAGATTTCACTGGAACCCCCCCCCTTTTTGAGCACACGTAATTAATGAATGCCCCCTAATAGAGTTTCCGATTATTCAGAATGTTTAATTTTTCCGAAATGTTAGTAGTCGACCTCTCAAGATTGTTTTGAAGTCACTTTTTAGATCTTTAAATTCTTTTAGTGTTATTTCGCTGGTAATTTCTTCTTTTGGCTCTCAACAAGGCAATCTTCACCCTGCAGACTGGAACCAGAAACAATTCTGCGGAACTGCACTCATACCCATCACGTAAATAAGGAATCTTCCCCAGGATTATTATTTGAAAAAGAAATACAAAACTTTCCGGGTCAAAATATTCTGACAGTACTTAGTTGCTGCTATTTTGATATGAGCGAGAAATTTTGCTTGTGCAGTGATGAAGAACATACCTTTCAGAGTATTTAGCCTAATACGCGATATCCAAAATCTACTAGTCGGTCGATTGGGTTAAATGAATATAGTTTAAATTGGAGTTTTCGTCTGTTTATATCTAGCACGATTTCACAATTTTTTTGAATTCATTGTTTGTCCTTAGAGCACAGGCGTCGGGTGGGAATGCCGTCCTTATTCTACCGGTATTTCAATGGAAGATGCTCCGAAGAACACGCGTCATTGATTCCTTCGGTATCGTTAGACAGACAAAACGCGCGCCCAGCTTTTTTTACAGTTGACAATTGAACGGGTCGTTTCTACGTTTCTAACTCGTTCTCGAGTTCAAGGTTCAGATGTGTAACGATTTTCCGGCCGCTGTGTTTCCTCCCTCCTACAACATAGATCTCTTTAAGACCCCTGTTGACTCCTTCCTTTCCACGAAAAGACCCTCCACACGGCATCCTAGAGATTTTTTTTTTTTAAAAGAAAGACAAACATTCCCGGACTACGAATAAACCAACAATGTTTGAAAATCTCCTACTACCACCACAGAAAGCCGAAAATGTTGCTTGTGTTGTGATGGAGGACTTAGCCAGTCGAGGAATCGAACATGCGACGCCCGGGTGGGACCCAAGCGCTATGCCCACTCAACCACTGACCGGTCAGATGACATGAAGGAAATTATTTTCCTCAGTGGCTCCTGTGTTAATGTAAAAAAAATTACATATTAAAAATTGTCTTGGTGCTGAAAACTGTTGGTAGTTACCAAATGGGAAAAAATTGTTGTAAAATAAACATTTTCCAAACCCATTACGAAAAATCCGCAACTCTCAAAAGTAATATTTCCTTTGTCGGCAGTATAAAGTTACTTATCCTCGTTATAATGTATCTGACCGCAAGATTTAAACACAACTCAAAAAGAATTTTGGTTATTCACAATTTCCATGTTATTAATACTTTTGAACGTTTCTAAATATAACTCAAGGATATAATTATTTCAATAAATGAGGGACGAATCGATTAATTAATCGAACTGATTCAAAAGTATACTTTACGGTGCTCCAGATTTTATGTCCGGGTTAAATCTTTCCCAAATTAAAGACTAAACCCTTCCACACACTTTTCCACAAATGAATATCTAGCAAATTCACGCAATGTAAGTGCACTATATAAGTATCTTACTAATATTATAAAGGCGAAAGTTTGTATGGATGGATGTATGGATGTTTGTTACTCTTTGACGCAATAAATACTGAATGGATTTTAATGAAACTTTACAGTAATATAGCTAATACATCAGAATAGGCTATAGGCTATAACTTAGAGCTCTGGCATTATGAAATTTGTATAAAATTAAACGTTTATTGTCCAGGTTGTTAGGGGAGGGTGAGGGGGGGGTTAGTGGGGGCGTGGATGAGGGAATGGGGGGGGGGGGTAGGAGGGGGAGGGATTGGGGGGGGGGGGGGGGGGCAGTGGCGAGTGCGAAGCCGGGGGCAAAAGCTAGTAATAAATACAAAACAATACAAGAACAATACGTCAATCCACCAGAAACATAATGGGAAAATATTTCACCGACTCCAGATATTTTCGTATCAGAGGGTTCGGCTCTGATGAAATCCTAACTGGTCCGATAAATCCTACTGATCCCTCAATATAAATATTTAAAAAATCTTTCGTAATCCTACATGTATTTAAAATGACCGACTTTTGCATTTTTATGTACAAATTATTAATAGCATTTTTTTAGACATCGAAAAGCGGAGGCAAAAATGACTGAAGAACGCAGTAACAATCTTTTTCCGTGATTCAAAGGATGACTGACCTGAGATCTGAGATGAACAAATACAAATGCAATTGGTGCAGATGATCACACTTTTGTCAACATGTTTTTTCGGCGTTGTCGTTTCTAAATTAATAGCATAATATATCGAATATATTTTTCTTTGTCTTTGTCCTTTTAAATTAATAGTATAATTCATTACATACATAATATTTTTTCTTTTTAAATTAATCAAATTTCAACACATGGTCTACAAGATATTGAAATATAAGAGATGTGCTATCCGAAGTTTTTACTAGGTGGGACTGTGCTTGTGGGTGTCGCCGATGTTGTTTACCAATTAACGAATAAACTAAATGAACGAATAATTAATGAAAAAAACTAAACGAAGTTAAACTAAATGAATGAATTCTTTCCGTATTCAAACTATATTGTTAACCAATACTAATGCACATCTTTAAAAAATCAACGAAATTAACAAATTCTTTTCGTATGCAAACTACTTCGATTATGTAGTAGACCGCCGACAGTCGCGCGGACATCATAGAATATCTCTTTTGTATTTGAATATACATATTTGGTCTACATTAAAAAAAGAACATTTGGATAATAATATTGTTATTTCAATTCCTATATCAATTTATGAAATCGGCATTGAAAGAAAAATTAAAAAGGCAAAATAAATTTTAGAGGAATGTTGGAAAAACCTTTCTTTTGCGACCTGGTCAATCTACATCAATTTTAAATGACGTTTCGATTCTGAATAGTGGTCTTGACCAGTAACCGAGTGTATCTTGTCGTAATTCATCGTTATTTGAGATAATACAATACCTTTGCACATGTAAGCTTACGGCCGTTGTACCCAATTCTATTTATCAACTGTTGAGCCAAAATTTTGGCACAACACTCCTCAAATGCACAAATACGCTCTTCCGAACGCAGCTTTCCGACCAGCAGTCGAAGTCGGAGGCTCAGATTGATAGATTGAAAAGTTGGGAACAACAGCCGTTAGCCTCATACTCATTATATAGAAAATAGATACCTATTTCAGTATGCATATGGAATGATTGAGGTCTTACTTCCCATAATATGCACTTACCAAATGCGTTCTTTGCCATGTGTTTTTGCGGTTTCTACATCGCTGTATGTTACTGGCACTATCAAAACGAAATTTAGAGCAATAAAAAAACCAATCGACTTCAGTTAAACTGAACGTAATGTAGCTCTGTATGGGTGTAATGAAACAGTCCAATTTTTTTATGTGGAACTAATTCCTAGAATAACTGTGACTTAATTGCGAAACAATACTAGCTAAGTATGTACCTACTTACACAGTAATGCTCGCCTGATCACGAATCTTAGTTAGGCCATTGGGATAGAAAATACTAGATAAGCCGATTACCAGAAAGCAATAAGTAAACAAAATCAATTGCAGATTTGATCTTAAGTGTAATTTTAAAACAAATTGCGTACACCATAGTTTAGGAGATATTTATTACAATTCACAGGATTTGACAATTTAAAAAGAAAATTGCTGTTCTTTTTGCACTGTTCCTTTGGACACTGATAATGGAATGTGCCAACTTTGCGAAAAAGATGTGTATTTTTATGTGAATACCTCACAAGAGTCGCAGCTGCTCCCGTCTGGAGCCGGTGAGACTACGGTGTCCCCAATTAGGGTATGTTGTGAGGCTGAAGGTAGTGGGGAGGCGAAGAAGATGGGGAAGATGTATGTGGGAAAGTACCTGGCTATTCAGATCTGGTCACCAAACACGGCTAAAGTCATTTCAAGCAACGTTTCAATTCTGAATGGTGGTCTCACACCTGGGCGACACTGAGAGTATCTTCCACTCTGGAACGTGCCGCAAATTTATTGCCACATTATTTTTAATGAATTAATTGTGAAATAACACAAATTAATCACATACAATTTATTTGCCACGACGGGATTCGATCCCACGACCTTCGGATTGCGAGTCAAGAGCATTGCCCCTAGACCACGCCGGCCGTCAAAGTGAGTAACATTTAACAAATTGATGTTTACTGTAAGATTTTTCTGAAGAGTTTTATCGACTGGCAGATTCGCCTAATAGAAGAGGGCTCTTATGTACAATATCTAGCTCCTATATATTTTTGATATGAAAAAATACTCTAAAGGGAATTTAAACAGTAAGGAATTTAATATAAACTCTACAATATGTATGTGTGCACCTAAAATTATATTCCATACCATCTTTTTTACAATAGTTCCACACAGGACGTCCTGAGGAAAACAATTTCCCTCGGGCCTATGTCATCTTTGGGAATGCTGTGTGGAGGGTATTCCTGTCAAAAGTGTCACAGGTGTCAACCTGAGTCTTGAAGAGACTCGTGTAATGAAACAGTCCAATTTTTTTACACCTGTGTTATAGGTGTTGTTGTGTCTAGTTCGTCGGTGCATCTTCCATTGAAATACCAGTAGAAAAAGGACACCATTCTTACCCGACGCCTGTGCTCTAAAGATTGCATTCCGTTTGATAAGATATGAGAATCTATCAAACGGACCGTCCGTTTCTGTTTTTTTTGGTATTTTGGGGCTCCAGACCGATGGTTGACGGAAGTTGGTTGGAAAACAGAAATGAAATCAGAAAATAGCAGCCCCAATCCAAAGTGGTAGTCACCTCCGTAAGAAGATTCCATCACAGGAGAATACTTGGAAAGGTAATGAAGAAGTCGATGATGATTT